>LBNU01026782.1:6229-33684 GCA_014162995.1 Artemisia annua | reverse complement strand
CATTCTACCTACTGAAACAATGAGTTCCAAGAACAAAGGTTGTTTCAAACACACCCTGAATTGCAACATTATCTTTTATTTCATTTAGACTATATATATGTATTTTTAATATTAATATAATTTTTCTTTTTTTTTTTTTTTGCAGAAATCATTAACATTGACAGCATTGACTCAAGTGACTCAAGTTCATTTCACATATCAAGCAGTTCTGAAGATCCTCCAAATCCATGGGCAGACTACTTTCCAAAGGGATATTCTGGATCAGGCACAAAAAAGGAAGATGCTAGGAAGCTTAAAACTCCAAAAAAGACTGTCAAAGAGATTTTTGATGAGAGGGTTCAGGTGCTAGGCCTGCCCAATGCTAAGATTTGTGAAGACAAGGGTATAAAACCATGGGAACCAAAAATGCCCAAAATTTGTTCAAAAGGGAAGGGTAAAAAGAAAATGTATTAGTTTAGGAAGTACTTTATTTGAATAAACCTGTGTTAACCTTAATAAACATGTTGTAATCCTTTTGTACTATTTTATCTGACTTTATGAAGTCAATTTTATAATGTGTTTGTTATACCTCAATTTATTTGACTTTATTAATCAGGTCATAACAGTGTTGAAGTAAGTTTGCCAAGTCAGGGAGTAAACACTGTCACAAACACAAATTTTACACAACTATTAACTAGATTAATACCATTATGTTTATTCTTACTATATTTTCTAACATTTGAAACCACTTACAATGCTTATTACCATTTAAAGTTTAAAAATAAAATTATAGAATGTTTATGAGCATTTAATGTGTAAAATTAAAATGATTACAATTAGGCACGAGTAATTAGTGCATTTCACATGCTAATGTGACGTTAAACTTGGTAAATTGCAATAATCTTTAATGTTTAGACTTTCAAAATTCCCTACAGCTAAGACTACCATAGGCATTTTGATGTTAATGTATCCCTTTTTAAGGCCACTTAGCATTCAACAAACAATTTTTAAAGAATTAATCTTATAAGAAAATGGCTGGAAACAAGAAAAGAACAAGGTCCGTTTCATTCAAGAAGAAGCGCTCAAAGTAAGTAAACTTTTGTACACGTAAACATTCGAACCACATTGCATGATGCAACTTCTGTAAATTTATCATCTAATGCTTATTTGATTTCAGGAAACCACGTTTTGAAGGAGAAAGTTCAAAAGGTATGCTTATGTCATATGTTCAATAAAAAAACAGTTCAAACTAATATAACCATGAATAAGGATTAATTTGATATACATATTTGATTCTCTTAATGTATAGTATTGATCGATAAATCTTTATTTTATGCAGGTAAGGAAGAGAAGGTGTTTGAAATTAACGAGTGGTATGAAAGGTGGAGTTCTGGAAGAAAAGAGGCAGCACTCAAAGCAAGTTTGCATCAAATTGCCAAAGATAAGAAGGAATTCAAGCGATCAAAGTCGTAGGTTGGTTCAGTGGAAGAAGATGCGGCTGATGTTGGATTTTCGAGTGAGGAAGAGGACGTCGTCATTGACTACGATAATTTGCATTTGGCTTTTGATACGGAGAAATCTCCGAAATTTAATTGTTAAACTTTTTATGTATGAACAATATTTTAATTTACTTTTAATTTGTTGTGGGATTGTTTTTTTTTGGTTTATTATTATATGAATTATAACTTTCTTGCTTCATTAAACCAAAAAAAGATGAAACAATTATCATATACATATTGTTATAATCAAAAAAATTATGTTAGTCTAGAATTATGCCTAGCAACATTAATTTATGCTTAGCAGCATTAAGTTATGCCAAGCGGCATTAAGTTCTGAGTTACTAGCATTCACCCAAATTCCATTCCAAACAGCTTTTTCTTTGCCTTTGCTGCAAAATGTTAGTCTAGAAACAAAGAAAACACAAGCCATAACATATGCACAATGATCACAACATCTAATTATACTTAGCAGTTCTAAGTATAACTAGCAGCATTGTAAAGGGGCAAATGAAGAGTCATGACTAATATTCTGAACTTAGTTCATGCAGTGAATATCAAATTAGACTCAAACTAGAGAGACTATAAATAATAGTCACATAAATATTTCACAATGTGATTATTTAGAATGTATTGGTCACATATAATACCCTTATAATGTGGCCATAAACATCATTTAGATACGCATTTGTGATATGGTGTGATTATTGTAAAGCCTATAGTCACATGATCGTGCTTCAATTAAATGTGACTATACACATTAGGATTTGGCAAGCAAACACACACTAAACTTTAGACACACATATTAACTTACGTGACCATATGTATCGAATTTTCGTTACACTTAATCATGTTTCTATGGTTTCGTGTGACCATATATAACATTTGGTCACACTCTTCAAGTGTGTGACATATATTTGTCACTTTTAAATGCATATCGTGACTAACGCTTCAAACTTACTTTTCAATTGTCACACATTTCAAATTCATATGTAGCTAAGTATTTAGCAAAGAATAGCAGTCACGTTTAAATTGTGTGACAAACTTGACTATATAATTTAGCCACATACACAATTACTTCATGTGACCATATATCTATTTTGGTCACGCTCTTCAATTGTGTGACATATATTTGTCACATATGTATATCTGTAGTGTGACTAATGTTTAAAGCTGATTTGTATCGGTCACACGTCCCAAATTAAACATGACTAAATGATCGAAAAATATTTACCAGTTACCCTCTAGTCACATAAATACACAAATGTGTGACATATATCTTCCGAAATGGTCACACAAGTCGGATAAAGTGTGGCTGTTTATTTTATTTTCATACATTTAGTCACGTAAATATGTTACAGTGTGACAGTTTAAAATCGACCATGTGTGACGATAGGCCATTTTTGTACCAGTGTAAGGTAGTTAAGCCTGATAATAAGACCCCTTATGAATTGTTCCATGGTAAAAAGCCAATGATATCTTTCTTTAGACCATTTGGGTGTCCTATTACCATCTTAAATACCAAAGACCAGTTAGGCAAGTTTGATGAGAAGGCTGATGAGGGTTATTTTGTTGCATACTCCATAAATAGTAAAGCTTTTAGGGTGTACAACAAGAGACCAAAATTTGTAGAGGAGAATTTGCATATTAAGTTTGATGAGAATAAACCTAATACTGCAAAAAGAGAACCTGAGTGGCTTTTTAATATTGATATGCTAACCAAAACCATGAATTATGAGCCAGTGATTGCAGGTGTAGATACTAACCATGTTGCAGGTATAAAGGAAAATGTTTCTGCAGCTACAGATGCTATGAAGTCAACACCTCAAGAAGAGTTTGTTTTGGTTGAAAAATGGAAGATTGGTCCAACTATCATTCCCACTCAGGAGAACATAAGTTCACCAGATGATCATTCTCCCAAGGGAGATGGGGGAAGGTCTGAAATCATCTAGTGATGCACAGGTGGTAAATGATGAGCCACTTTTGGATAATGTCACAAAGGAAACTACTTCTAGCAGTAGTCTGTCTGATTCTGCTGCTACACCTACAGACAACTCTGCTGCTGAGCAGACTGCTTCTCCAACAACACTTAAGTTTCCTACAGTTGACACATAGGGCATATCCTTGGTTGATACAACTTCTCAAGATGATCCAGACATGCCTGGATTGACTGAAATCTATGAAGATACAGATGATGAAGCTCTTGAAGCTGAAATTTTTGGTGCTCAAACTGATTTCAACAACCTGGAACTTAACATTCCTGTTAGTCCTACAAAGACAACAAGAATTCACAAGCATAATCCAAAAGAACAAATTTTGGGTGATCCATCATCAAATGTTCAAATAAGGAAGAAGACATAGGAGATGCTTCTCAAAGGTTTCTTTGCTAGATCTTTACATTAAAGAAATAGTCATAAATATCAACAAAATTGCCTATTTGCTTGTTTTCTATTACAAATAGAACCCAAAAATGTGTATAAAGCTTTACAAGAAGCAAGTTGGGTGGAAGCTATGCAGGAAGAACTTCTCCAATTTAGGATACAAGAAGTTTGGACCTTGGTTGATCTACCTAATGGGAAGAGGGCTATTGGAACAAAATGGGTTTTCAGATGCAAAAGAGATGAAAGAGGCATGGTGATTAGAAACAAAGCAAGATTAGTTGCTCAAGGATACACACAACAAGAAGGCATTGATTATGATGAAGTATATGCACCTGTGGCAAGGATTGAGGCCATTAGACTATTTTTGGCATTTGCTTCATATAAAGACTTTGTGGTATATTAAATGGATGTGAAAGGTGCTTTTCTGTATGAGGAAATCAAGGACGAGGTTTATGTGTCACAACCACCTGGTTTTGAAGATCCAAATTTCCCTGACAAAGTTTATAGAGTTGAAAAAGCACTTTATGGTTTGCATCAAGTTCCCAGGGCATGGTATGAAAAGTTGTCAACCTACTTGTTAAAATGTGGTTACACTAAGGGTAGGATTGATAAAACTTTGTTCATTAAGAAGAATAAAGATGATATTTTGCTGGTTCAAGTCTATGTTGATGACATCATCTTTGGTTCTACAAGCAAAGCTATGTGTGAGGAGTTTGAGAAGATAATGAAAGATAAGTTTTCTATGAGCTCTATAGGAGAACTTACCTTCTTTTTAGGGTTACAAGTGAAACAAAAGGAAGATGGCATATTTATCAGTCAAGACAAATATGTGGTTGATATTTTGAAGAAATTTGGCTTTACTGATACCAAGCCTGCAAAGACAACTATGGAGAAAGAAAAGCCATTATTAAAAGATGAAGAAGGCAAAGATGTGGATGTCCATGTGTACAGATCAATGATTGGTTCATTGATGTATCTTACAGCCTCAAGACCAGACATTATGTTCTCTGTCTTTGCTTGTGCAAGATTTCAAGTTACTCCCAAAGAATCACATCTTAATGCAGTAAAGAGAATTTTTAGATACTTAAAGCATCAACCCAAATTGGGGCTTTGGTATCCTAAGAATTCACCAGTTGAGTTAGAGGCTTTCTCTGACAATGATTATACTGGAGCTTTCTTGGATAGAAAATCCACAACAGAGGGTTGTCTATTTCTTGGAAGCAGGTTGGTGTCATGGCAATGCAAGAAACAAACTGTGGTGGCAAATTCTTCAACTGAAGCTGAGTATGTGGCTGCTTCTAGTTGCTGTGGTCAAGTTCTTTGGATGCAAAATCAATTGCTGGACTATGGGTACAATTTTATGAGCACCAAAATTCATATAGACAATAACAGTACTTTGTGCATAATTAGAAATCCTGTTTTTCACTCTAAAACAAACATATTGAGATAAGACACCATTTTATTAGAGATTGTTATGAAAAGAAGTTGATCAAATTGTTAAAATCCATATTGATCAAAATGTTGCAGATCTACTTACTAAACACTTTGATGTGGGTAGATTTCAATATTTGATTGCAAGTATTTGAATGATCAATCTTTAGAAAACTTATCTCTCTGTGTCTTTGTAAAGTTTTGTAAAAGTAACTGTGCGGTTATTGATCTTAAAAGTTTGTTGTCATTGCTAAATGTGGAAAATGCTGCTAAGTCTACTCTGCTGCTATTGGAAACTCTGCTGCTGAGTTAGATTTTGCTAGTGTGAACTTGTATGTTTTGTGGTTTTGGACTAACATTTTGCAGGTTAATATGAATGAGTTTGCTGTATGCAAAATTTCTATTCCATAATCAAAGATGCAGATTACAAGAAAGTTCAACAAAACACAAAAAGTCTACATCACAGGATTCCTAACAAGACTACTTCATGGGTTCTTTCCCTTTGTGCTTAGGATCCGGCATATTCCTGTGTACTCCCCTGGCTTGCATCTTCTCATCCCACAACCTTGGGCAAGCAAGCCCCAACACAAGCTTGAGGGGAGGTTCCCTTGACGACTTGGATGGCTCTGGCACTGGTATTGGACTTAGTGATGCCATGGCTGTTTCAAGAGCCTGTGCAAGAGCATTGGGAAGTTTCTTAGCAAGTTCAGAGGTTTCTTCTCCATGGCCAGACCTTGATATTCCCTCACCTCTTCTATTTGTGAAAGATTGGTATCTGGGATGATATGGGAGGATGGCAGCATTAATGTCATGCTTGAACTTCCGGGCTTGTTCTTTAGTCCTCATTCTTCTATGAGGAGGACGATATGGTGGAAGATATGGTGGACAGGGCATGGTGTCAATTGGGGAATCAGAATCAGAGAAATCAGACGAATCAGAAGAGGTATCAATGATTTCACGTTTTGGTGCCATGATTGGAAAAGATTGGCCGGATTGTGTGAAGTATGAAGGAATGATTTGATTAATGGAGGAGATTAGGGTTTGATGTGTGTTAAATTTGGAATGGATCGGATTCACCTTTTATAACGGATTAATTGGGGAAAATATTTAATGTGTAGTTGGTAATTGCCATTAATTGGGGATAATTAATGGAAGGTTTGACTTTTGATTATTTGACCGAGAAAAATCTTAAGTATAGTCAACTCTGCTACTAGCCACATCACTCTGNTGAAGGAATGATTTGATTAATGGAGGAGATTAGGGTTTGATGTGTGTTAAATTTGGAATGGATCGGATTCACCTTTTATAACGGATTAATTGGGGAAAATATTTAATGTGTAGTTGGTAATTGCCATTAATTGGGGATAATTAATGGAAGGTTTGACTTTTGATTATTTGACCGAGAAAAATCTTAAGTATAGTCAACTCTGCTACTAGCCACATCACTCTGCTGCTAGTTGTTACTCTGCTGCTGGTTCTGCTGCTACACAGGGTTCTGCTGCTCGGTTTAAAAGTGGAAGGGCGGTTATGTAATTTCCCAAATCAGTTTAAAAACCTAATTGGATCTCACAATTAGTTTTTACACGGTCCTAATTGAAGTATAACCGCACCCTAACACTTCATTATCATCAAAATCAACATTCCCCAAATTCACAAACCCTAACTTCATGGAAATTACACGCACTTGGGCCAGAGACCACAACAATATCGCATTTCTAGATGCATCCTTGGTTCCAGATGAGTTCACAGAGATGGTACACTTTCTTAATGGTACTTCAATTAGGTATGCATTAACTGTGAACCCAACTATCTTTCAATCCTACATTAAACAGTTCTGGCTTACTGCAAAGGTCAAAACTAACAATGGGGAAACAGAGATTAGGGCCATGGTGGATAATCAAAAGGTCATTGTCACTGAATCATCTATTAGAGAGATTCTTCTCTTTAATGATGAGGATGCGCCTAAGGTTCTTGTTAAAACTGATATTTTTGAAAGATTACATGCTCTGGGATATGAGAGGAAAAATGATGGTTTAAAATTTCAAAAAGGTCTTCTCTGTTCTCAGTACAAATTTTTGGTCCATAATCTCTTACATTTTTTGAGTTCTAAAACATCTGGGTGGAATGAGTTTAGTGCACCCATAGCCTCTGCTAGGGTTTGTCTGTGCAATGGAAACCCATTTAATTTTTCAAACTTGATTTTATAGGGTATGGCAAAATCAATCAGGGAAAAAGGAACATTTTTGCTTTATCCTAGATTTGTTCAATTGTTTGTGGAAAACCAGATTTCTAAAGTAAGAACACACAGGGCTACTTATGAGGCAATACCTTTGGTACCCAAAATGTTTACTTTCTTGATTAAAAATGGAAAAGATTTTTCAGGCAAGTTCACACCACTTTTGCCATATATGGTTGAACTTGTTCAAAACACTCAGGGTGAAGAGTCAAAAAACCCCACTGATTCCCAACACACACCCACTTTTGAAGGTTCCAATGAGGTTTCATCTCCAAAAACTGAAAAGACCTAAACACATAGGACAACCTCAAAGAACACTGAGCAATCTCAGACCAGTGTTAGGATGAATGTACCAGATGAGACTGTCTTAGGTGATGGAGGAGACAGATTGGCAAGGGCTACCACTACTGCTAGTAGCTTAGAAGCAGAGCAGGACAGTGATAACATAAGTAAGACCCAAACCAAGGCAACATCTAGTGAGGAAGATTCTTCTGAATCTGAATCCAATGATGGAAACCCTAGCCACATGGTTAATACAGGGGGTTCAGATGATCAAACTAGGTTTGATACTGATCTTAAGTCCAAAGATTCACCTCTAAGGGAAGGTAATACATCCCGAAGTGATGAGGATAGATCTGAAACTAATGAATTGATGGATGATACTGTACAACATGTCAATGTCAATGATTCACCTCTCGGACCAGGTAATACAGGTCGAAGTGATGAGACTAGTATGAAAGTTGTTGAGGAATTGATGGCAAAATGTACCACTTTGGAGACCAAATGCACATCTTTCGAGGAACAAGTTCTTGATCTCAAGAAACTTTCATCTGCTCAAGCTAAGGAGATTACTAGAATGCAACAACAGATGAAGGTGCTGCTTAATTTAAAGAAATCAAGATCTTCAACCTTAAAAAGATTTAAGAAAGTTGGACCTTCCAAGAGAATTAGATCCTCTTCTCAACCCATTGCAATGGAAGAGGATGCTTCCAAACAGGGGAGGAATGATTTGGAAAATTCAAGGGAGGATAAAATTTTGGAAGAAACTGCTGCTGGTATGGGTACAGGGGAAGATATGGAGATAGACAGTGGTGATGGTGAAAATGTTGATAGGTATGTGGTTGCTGATAAAGAAGGGCATGAGGCTGTAATGGAGAAGATTGTAGAAACAACAGAGTTGGTGGTAGACAAAATCAAAACTTTGGAACCTGAACAACTTGTGAAGGCTACAAAGATGATGAGTGGGGCTTTAAAAACTTTAGGAGACACTTTAGAAGACTCTGCTGTTGAAACTGCTGGTGAGAACTCTGCTGCTCCAGAATCTGCTGCTCCAAGTGTTGTTGATCCGTCAGTGGTTAATGAAAAAGATCAGGGTTCTGTTGCTGAGAACTCTGCTGCTCCAGAATCTGCTGCTCCAAGTGTTGTTGATCAGTCAGTGGTTAATGAAAAAGATCAGGGTTCTGTTGCTGAGAACTCTGCTGCTCAAGAGTCTGTTGCTCAAGAGACTGCTGCTCAAGAGACTGCTGTTCAAGAAACAGTTGCTGATCCTGCTGCTAGTGCAAAAGGTGACTCTGCAGATGCACAGGGATCTGCTGCTGGATCTAATGATAAAGCTTCTGCTGAGGCTATGGTGATGCTAAGTGAGAAAGAATCAGCAGCACAATCAGAACAACAATCTCTTCAACAACAACAACCACCTCAATCACAACAACTACCATCTCAATAATCTGCTGAACAACAACAATCAACACCTACTCCTACACCTTAACCAAAGACACTCCCTTTGGAAGTTCAGAAGGTCAAACTACCTACCAAAGGAGTGACTATCAGAGAACCTACCATTCCAAAGAAGAAGTCTATTCAAATTGTTGCTGCATCAGATAAGGGCAAAGGTAAAATGGTTGATCAAGAACCCGAGGTGAATTCAAGTGATGAAGAACTGTTAACCCATATACCTTATGAGTATTGGCCCAAAGATAAGCAAATAAAATTCAATGAAGATGCTGCAAAGAAGTATCAAGAAAAGGAATACTTAATTGAGCAACAACTTCTTGAACAAGAAAGACTTCAAGCTGAGAAGATAGAAAAGGATCTGAAAGCTTATGAGGATTGGGAGGATGAAGTCATAAAGGTAGATGCTGACATTGAGCTTGCCAAGCTAGTAAAGATTGAGGAACAAGAAGTTCCTGGGTTTGATGTTAAAGCTTGGATGAAGGTGGTTACAACAAGAAAGAAAAACGAAGCTGCTGTTGCAAGAAAGAAAAGAAAGATTTTCAAAGGGCCAACACTTGTACAGCAAAGAAAGGTTTAGGAAAAATACCTGAAACATGTAAAAGGTTGGAAAATTGTTGACCTCAAGAACTATGATGACTCTGAAATCTTCACTATGTACCAAAGTGCTAGAACAGAATGTGAAAGATTCATTGCCATTGGATCTAAAGAAGATGAGGCAATGATTGCTGAAATGAATAGAAAGATAAGAGGTGATAATAAGACAAGTGAGTCTGAGAAGATCAAAGAGGCTGAGAATGTTGAAGTGCCTAAAGTTGCAGAGCAGGTAAAAGAAAGCATAGCAGAAACTAAACCTACTCCTATCTATGAAAGCAAGAAAAGAGGAGCTTTCAAGAAAACTTTTGCTTGGACAAAGAGGAAGGTTGATGATGCTAGCAGTTCAGAACTGGATAAGGAAGAAGGTAGTGGATCTAAAGAGGATAGATAAAGAGTGATGACTCTCACATTTCTTTCACCACACACAGAACCAGAAGCTCTAAATCCTACACCTTTAGATGTTAAACATCCAATTGTGTCATTCAATGTGGGGTTCAAGAACTATGGAAGCAAAAATAGACTCATGTGGGGTTTTGAAAGAACAAATGGCTTTTGGAATCACTTTTTATCCTTTGAGCAGATGTTGTATCATATGGATAGAGATGATGTATGTGATGTCTGGAGGCTTTATAAAGAAAAATATGGTGAGACCAGACCAGAAGAAGCTCATGAGAGAGTGATCTACTACAGACTAAAGGTTATGTTTGAACCTTGTGATGGTGACCTAGAATGGAAAGTACTAAAGTCTGGAAATGTTCAAAGATGGTATTTTTATCAGTCTTGTGGTGTCCATGCTTTACCAGTTGGAGGGTCAACCATATTTATGCTTGCTGAGAAAGATTATCCAGTGCTCAACAATCATACAGCAATTATCTTTCAGATGTTGAAACCTAAAATGCTTCACTTACAGTATAAGTTTGATGAACAAGCTTATAACTTGGTCACCAGGTATGAGAAGATTCTTGCAGATAGTGGTGAAGTCAAGAAGTAAAGGTTTGGAAGCATCCTCCTGGTGTTTGTTTGTACTTAAAAGAAACTTGATGATTTTAGAGGCATATATCAAGTTTAGGGGAGGATTGTGGGGTTTTAGGATTCTACTTCTGAGAAATTGTCTAAGTGTTAATCTGCTGCTGTATGCTGAATCTGCTGCTAAGGTACTGAATCTGCTGCTAGTGTAAACAGGCTCCTGCTAAGCTGAATGTGCTGCTAGAAAAATTACAAGACTCGACTACTCAGAGATTATAATAGAAACGTGTCTTGTAATTATAGTAAAGATTGTGTAAATATTCTATATGTTTAGAATATCTTTGTTTGTGTAAGAAGTCAGTGTAAAACCGTGTAGGGTTCCTTGTCTATAAAAGGAGATCCCTAGGGTTAGAATTATGTACGTGTCTGTGTTAAAGTCGAATCACTTCAAGGTTGTAAACCCTAGCATTGTTAGAGTGCTCGTATTTAATATATTGAAGTGTTAAAGTGTAAGAACTTTGTTGTTAGGAATACGTTTTTTCTTATAGAAGATTCGGTCACCCCAAGTATTTAAAGCATTGTATAGCTCATAGTATTTATTATAGTAGTTAATACGTAGATTAGTTTGTTTAATATTCGTGGTGTCGGGTCGGGTCTTTTACCCTCTTTCAGCCCGCTCCACAGCCTAATAGAGGCACTCATCCACCTTGTAAGTATAAATACCTTCTCCCACCAACGGAGAAGGTTGGACCTTGATATGTGCTTATTCACATATCTTTTATTCACCATTATTAGACTATTATAGACCAAAAACTAACGTTCAAAGCCAAAGATATAGTGTTTTTGTGTTTATGACTGTGCGGGTAAGGATATTGCAAAAACATCATGAAAAGAAACCTAAAAGCCCAAAACGAGCACGAGATTTGGAAAAGAGTCAAGAAGCCGAGTCAAAGATGAAATTTACTCAAGTAAAGCCCGTGACGATGTTTTCATTACTTAAAGGCTCGTGAATATGAAAGAGATACTTAATCGAAGATTAAAGATGATTATCATGTATAAGCTTCCCAAACTCGAGCAAGTGGTCACTTTTATATCATTGAAGACTTTTTGAAGACTCGTTAACATATTCCTCAAGATTACAAGGACTTAAGTTTACTTTTTAGAAGTCGTTTAGTAGTGTAATGAAAGTTTATGTGTTACTTTCATGAACAAATAGAGTTAAGGGGGCTAGATGTAAAAGGAATCCACCATGGAAACCTTAAATACCCCCCTTAGGCTTCATTTTTAGGAGAGTTAGTGTAGTCTTAATTAGTTCTTAGATTATTTTTCCAAGTTGTAGTGTAATTTTCTTTATGCAAGCTTTTAACTTTATGTCTTGATCTTCTTATTTTGCTTATTTCCTAGCTTATTTCAATCTTTCCTTTATTGCTTTTCATCTTATTCAAGCTCCTTTACTTCTATTTTGATCACAATAAGCTCATATAAGTCTTGCACCACCTTTGCATGAAAAGAAATTTTCGTGCCTAATGAATATGACTTGAGCTTATTTGGGATTTGCTAGCTTGTAAAAGCTTATATTACGTTTTACTTTAGCCTATTTAAGAGTTTGCAAATCGTTATTTTGGCTTTTCAATCTTTCTTTTGTGTTTAAACTAGCTTTTTAGTTACAAGCCCTAGAAATATGTTTAGCTTACTTTGAATTCGTTGAGCTTCTTTAGCTTAATTTGGTTGTTTGTTTTGCTTAATATTGAGTCTAAATAAGTTTCTAATAAGTTTTCATAAAAAGTTTTACGTAAAAATATTTCCAGTTCTTAAAAAACTTAAAATAGCGAGTATAGGATTTAGGGTTTAGAGAGTATGGGGTTTTCTAAAATATCTAGCGAGTATGAATTAGGGTCTAGCGAGTATGGTTTCTGAACCCAGCGAGTTTGAAAACTTGGCTAGTGAGTATCACATTGTTCCCAGCGAGTTTGGTGCTTTTTCNTGTTGAAACGTAAAATGCTTCACTTACAGTATAAGTTTGATGAACAAGCTTATAACTTGGTCACCAGGTATGAGAAGATTCTTGTAGATAGTGGTGAAGTCAAGAAGTAAAGGTTTGGAAGCATCCTCCTAGTGTTTGTTTGTACTTAAAAGAAACTTGATGATTTGAGAGGCAAATATCAAGTTTAGGGGAGGATTGTGGGGTTTTAGGATTCTACTTCTGAGAAATTGTCTAAGTGTTAATCTGCTGCTGTATGCTGAATCTGCTGCTAAGGTACTGAATCTGCTGCTAGTGTAAACAGACTGCTTCTAAGCTGAATGTGCTGCTAGAAGAATTACAAGACTCGACTGCTCAGAGATTATAATAGAAACGTGTCTTGTAATTATAGTAAAGGTTGTGTAAATATTCTATATGTTTAGAATATCTTTGTTTGTGTAAGAAGTCATTGTAAAACCGTGTAGGGTTCTTTGTCTATAAAAGGAGATCCCTAGGGTTAGAATTATGTACGTGTCTGTGTTAAAGTCGAATCACTTCAAGGTTGTAAACCCTAGCATTGTTAGAGTGCTCGTATTTAATATATTGAAGTGTTAAAGTGTGAGAACTTTGTTGTTAGGAATACGTTTTTTCTTATAGAAGATTCGGTCACCCCAAGTATTTAAAGCATTGTATAGCTCGTAGTATTTATTATATTAGTTAATACGTAGATTAGTTTGTTTAATATTTGTGGTGTCGGGTTGGGTCTTTTACCCTCTGTCAGCCCGCTCCACAGCCTAATAGAGGCACTCATCCACCTTGTAAGTATAAATACCTTCTCCCACCAACGGAGAAGGTTGGACCTTTTCACTTAGTAATATTATGCTCTTGGTTTTCTCTCTCTAAAAGGCTCCCAACTTCTACTTTCTCTCTCTACATTTATTACACCATTCGATCCATTTAATCACAAAGACCATACGTGTTTTAGTTTATGTGTATCCTACAATTGGTATCAAGAGCCTAGGTTTCATCTTAGGGCCTTGGATTCACGGATTTTTGGTTGGTTTTTGTGGTTGTACTTGGTTAGAATAGTTCTCTTAAAAACACCTTGGTTAGATCTTTGTAGTGGTTAATGATGTGTTATGGTTGTACTTTCGTGCTTAGGAGTGTTGTAGTTACATAGTTATTGAGTTGGAATAGTCATATCTTGCATTGGTTTGGTGGTGTGAAGGATTTTGTAAGGTTTTCATTCTAGCGATTAAGTCTTCTGCTTGGTTTTTCTTGGTAGCGATTAAGTACAATTGGTCAGCGATTAAATAGTAGCGATTAAGTTATTATTACTATTTTGGGACTAGTGGACAAATCGCTAGACAGCGACTTATTTGGACTGTTGTGGTTAGCGATTAAGTACAAAGTGTCTTGTAGTAGACAGCGATTAACTAATTCCAGCGATTAGCTTTTTAGCGATTAACTGGTTTTAGCGTTTACTTTTCCTAGTGATTATCTATCACCAGCGATTAAACTCTGTCTGCGTTTAACTAAATCCAGCGATTAGCTTTTTAGCGACTAACTCGTTTAGCGATTACTTTGGGATCAGCGATTAATTTTGGGCCAGCGATTATCTTTGGATAGCGATTAAGTGTGATTTCAGCGATTAACTTTTGGACTTGTGGTGTTTTTTGTGATTTGCTAAGTTTGAGATTTCTTTGATTAGTTGACTAATTGTGCTTCGGGAAACGTTGTAACTTAAGTTTTTTTGATTAATTTGAGTGTGATTTGACGTTGTAAGTTATTACTTACGGCTTGACTTATCACAATCGAATAGATTGTTACTTGATTTGTCTTAACTTGATTCCTAGCACAAAGTGTGACTTATTTAAGCTCTCATTCTAAGTTTATATTGCATACTTCATCTTTCGGTTTTCTCTGTTGACTTTAGTAAAATCCCGGGAAAGAATCTATTTTTCGGTTTATCTCACGAGTTGTAAAATCCCGTTAAAGATCACACCATGACTACTACGGCTTCTAATAATGATATACAAGCTGCCATATACGATACCCATCTGATCAATGAACAAAACATGTCAACAGACTCAGATGCTGTCATTTCTGATATTCTCAAGCTGTACGAAGTGGCCAATGAACAGAGGACTCTATATTCTTCACATCTAATGAATTTGGCTGAATCTGATACAGCTAAGATTGAATCTAAGTACTCTGAATCAGAGCCGCAAACCCCACAACCAGTACTTCACAAAACAACAGAAAGCTGCACCGAATGTTTTCGACAACTACACTCTCACCTCTCGGTACTGCTAGAAGGAACTGGATTCAAAATGAGATTGGAACGAGCATTTGCAACACTATTTGGTCAAGAGGTTCAGAATTTCACAGACACAATGATCCTTAACTTGGATCAGCTTCAGCAACAACTTGAACACGAAATGCTTTCACGAACTGGATCCATAGCAGCTCTTTGTGTAATCAATAGACAATTCTAGGTGTTTATTGATTCCAAATTCAATATGGACTATGACTACGATAGTCAGATGACGAAACAGTGTTTTGCTGATCACACGGGGATCGAGGTTGACATGTTCAGAATCACATTACTCCAGCTCATTGGTAATGTTGAAGAATAGATCATACATAGAGCAACTCATAACCTAGAGTATGATTCAGAGGTAAAAAGGTATACGGTGGAGTCATGTGAAAGTATTGGTGATTCGGGTACTGTAGTGAATGATGGGTCAGGTGTCACAATATGCAAAGGATCAGAGACTGATGAATCAGATACTACCATTCATTCAGGGAATCTTTTCACACGTGACATTGATGCAAATATCGGTTCAATGAACGAACAGGTGTCATGTGTTGAGGTACCCCTAACTGTACATCATAATATGCTTTCTAAAGAAAGACTACATACTGATCACTCTGCTCCCACTTATGACACATGTTGGTTGAATAAGTCTGACAACCAAGTCACTTTTGATTCAACGAATATGAATCATAAAGGGGAAGAAAATGATCAGGATGTGGTTCATAATGATGTTTCAAGTTCTTGGTTCACGGCTGGATTATTTAAATCTAATGAGGTGGTTGATAAAGAAGTTTTTAATGAAATTTCTTAGAAGCTTTCACAACTTGAAAAACACTGCATTTCTCTTGAAATTGCAATGCAATAGAAGGAAGAAAATTTTCAAATTAACCAACCATGTAAAGATCCAGAACTTCCCAATTTCCATGAATACTTTATGATTAATGACTTGAAAGCCCAGGTAGACATCAAGAACTTGACAATCAACAACCTAAAGAATCACATTACTAAACTTAAAGCTGAACATGAGAACAACACCATAACCGCTATAAACTCTGAACTGAAACTAAAAGTGGCTGAATTACTGATAGAAAATGAGTCTTTGAATATGAAGTGCAAAAATCTAGATGAGTCAATCAAAGAAATGGAACTTAAGACAATTGAACAAACAATTTTTTTGGTTGCCAAACATGATGAACTCAAAGATCAAAATCAAAAATTGGGATTCACTGTCACTGCTTTAAAAAACGAGCTGATAAAAACCACTGGAAATTGTTCAACCCTTGAGTCTGCAAAACCATCAATCTTGGGAAAACATGTGCTTCATTTAGAAGGAAACCAACCAGCGGTTAGACAACTGAATGCTTTTAAATATGAACATCCAAAAGCCCCTAAAACTCGGTTTGCCACCCAAGTTGATGAGAAACAAGTTTTGATCAAACCCAAATCTTCACAACATAGACCCTATGAAAAGTGTGTCACATCTCATTTTAAACTCATGCTCATGTGCAAGATGGTCAAAATGTTTTCACACTTAATGGTTACTCACAATCTACTAAGGTCAGAAACAAATACAAAAGTACTGTGTCTGTTAAACATAGTCAAAGGAGAGTTCGCTACAAACCTTCTCACCCTAAATATGACATAGTACATAAGAAACCCTATATGAGTAGATCCGTCTTGAGATGGGTACCTACGGGGAGAATGTTCTTAATAAATGGTCTCAAGTGGTCATGTGTTTGTAAATCCAAGAGACTCCTTGAGAGCATCAAGTGTACAAGTCACCATCAGCAATATGCTAATTCTTTCGCGGGACATGTCACTAAGAGAACCCAAGTATGGCGACCAAAGGCCCAGATATCTCCTAACTTGGGAGATCTGAATTCTCCCTGATATGGACTATCCATGACTCCTGATTAATGCTTATCAGGACTCGGGCTTCACCAGTGTTTATTCTTCCTGTATCCTTGGACATGTAGCAATCCTTGCTTAGTATATATGTTGCCAATTCTTTTATTCCCTCTTTCTGTTGAACTATGATGTTTTACTTATGTTCTATAATTTGTGTCTTTGAATACCATTACCTCATATGGTAAGTCTGCTCTTCTCAGATTACTTTACATCCGGGGTCTACCTGACATCTTATGTGACGTATCCTTTACTCCTTATTTTTAAATCAATGATCTCAAACTTTATATCTGATCATTGCTTGAGGGGGAGAAGTGATTGTTATTTGGTTATATGCTATATTTCTGAGTGGTGCTAAATTTTAAGATGCATGTTATGTGTTTAACATATTTTTTGTGGTAGGCTTGGGTTAGGTTAGGATTTTTAAAAATTTTGATAGTATTTTTTGATGCTAAGTGGCTGATTTGGGTTAGGTTTGAAGTGATTCACTAAGTTCAAGGATCAAAGTTGTAATTTAATGATTCTAGTGGCGATTAACTAAGTTCAAGGACCAAAGTTGCAATTTAATGATTCTGGTAGCGATTAACTAAGTTCAAGGACCAAAGTTGCAAATTAGTGATAGTTGTATGAGCCACTATATAAGGTATAGCGATTAATCTGATCTCACTTTATCACAAAAACCTAATCGCTTATCTCACTACTTTCTCTCACTAAAACTAATCGCTGCCAAAATCGTCTATTATGCTTCCCAAGATTTCTAGGTTTGTGTCTCTCGCTATATCACCTAGGTTTCTATTTTACAACCTCTTACGTGATTATTGAGGTTTAGGTGTTGTTCTCTTTGATTCTCGCTGCCAAATTGGTTAGTTTTGTTCTTAATGTTGTTATTGTTTAATGCTGTTGATGCTTGTGTGTTCTTTCGACCATTATCACTCATTCTGCCATGATCATGTTTAAAATTGAAGGGTTAGGCTAGAATTGTTCTTGGTAGTGTTTAAGTGTGAATCGCTTGAGTATTTATTTCCCATTGTTCCTTAGTGATTGTCTGAGTATGTGGGTAGTCTTAGTGCTGTTGTGGTTTCATGTTTTGTGGGTTATGGCTTTGGGTAGAGTTTAGATGAATTGAGTATAAGTTTTAGAGCGTTGTGGTGACTGTGCTCTTGATAGCGATTAAGTTTTGGGCGTTTCTTATTAGCGATTAACTCAGTCTGTTTTTGTCTCCCTTCAGCGTTTAACTCTGTTAAGCGAGATGAAGATGATGCTTCTACTGCCCACATATCACAAAAGGATGAGTGGTGGCAATCACTCTCCAGAGCCGATGACACTCCTTCGGTCAAGCTGTCCAAAGATGAGCTGCAAGCTTGTATTAGACCCAAAACTACTAAGCCACCGACTACTGAGCCAACTTGATCAGTTTCTTCGTCAGATCAACCAGTCTTGGACAACAACTGGGCCAATGTCATTACCAACAGCTTCGTTCCTCCAGGTGAAAATTCACTGCTCTCGCAAACCGGAGATATGGGGACGTTCATTGCGTGGTTTTGCAAGCAGCGAGGAATAACTAGATTGAAGCAGAAAGATCTGGAAGGACCGGCATATTACATTGTCAAGGTATTTCATCCTGTTGTAATTCATCTTCAATTTCAAATGGAGGAATGTCACAAGATGTTCAATGATCTGGTCGGAGAAGAAATTACTCAACACAGCTACAGCAAGCCACTCCCATTGGGTGGATCTCCTGGGCATGTCACGATTCAAGCTGAATTCTTCTTCAACAAAGATCTTGAATATCTACGGTTCAGAAGCAAGCAACGAAAGTATGCTGTGTCCATCACCAAAATGAAAGTTGTTCGCTACAATGACATTGGTTTGGAGCAGATGGTACCGGACGAGATGTGAATAAATGAAGAATGTGAGTATGATGTTCCGGCAGCTCTGGGTATTTCACATTGGTGGTTCAAGAATCAGCAGTTCTATGTTGAAAGATTCAAAGCCAAGGGAGACAAGAAAACTGTTTGTTCGCCCCTTCAAATCATCAGTGTAGTCAAAGTCAAGATTCACTCTATTTATGGGTACGACTTCTTGAAGTCCATTGTTCTACGCCGTGCAGATCTTCAAGACTATGAGATATCTGAAGGTGATTTCAAGCATCTCCGTCCCAATGACTTCGAAGACTTGTATCTTTTTCACATCCAAGGAAAACTACATCATTTAACACCACATGAAAAGAAGACACTGGTGTTTGCTGTTCTTCATTGGATAAGGGGTCTAGTTATTAGGAAGTGAGTCGAAGACCTTCAGCTTGGCATCGAAAGCTATCAGACGCAACTGAATCTCACCAAGCCACAATGGGAAGTCGGTAACTTGGAACCGGTAGCTGACTTCACTGTCATTGTCTCTCTAAGAGCTGTGGTGTATAAAGACAAGTACAATGTTCCCGTGGTCATGCGTCTTGATGAATTACACAAGTTCAGCGATGGCACTTTGGAGATGGTCGAAGATGCACTGGACTTCCGCGTGAAAGAATATCAAGTCTACTCAACCAGACCCGGGAGATATACCAACCAATGGACGGATCATGACTTGAAAGTGAACAACAAATTTCTTAATGCCATTCATCACTGTCTGAAGATGAAGAGGATCTACCGCAGCCTCTAGTGCTACGTGGGGGTAGAGTTCGTGATGGTGACTACATGCTTCTCCTAAGAATAGAATGAATCGTCGGGTTGTTCTTTTGATGTCACCTAGTTTCACTAGTATATTTGGGTGATGTAACTGTGACATTATGTAAACATTGAACTTTGTATATAAATATAAATGTTTGTGAGTTTTTATGTCTTTCACTGTGTGCGGATTCTTCGATCTGATGTACGTTTCAGTGCATCACTTCTAGAAAAAGAAGAGAAGTCTTCTTTCATCCCAAAATCTCTCTCTTTTATGATTCTTCAAGAGAGTTTTTTGTGGTTTACAAGGTGGCTATTGGACTTAAATTTTCACAAATACCCTGCTGCTCAATGTAATGACTCCAATTCCTTAAAATAGAAAAAAGGTCATTAATTTAGGGGGATCGTATTTGCTTAAAATTTCTGCACCTTTAAAAGCTTTGTGTACCAGCAGCAGTGAAAAAGTGTCTCAAAATCAGTACATGTTATAATTTTTCCACATTTTCTCCCATTTTCTTCTAAAATCATTTAAATCAATTGGGATCACAAAATCTCAAAAGATTTGAAATTTTTTGATCGGGGGAGAGAATGTGATTTAAATATGATATCTGATTTAAAATGTGACGTTTTTGGACTCAAAATTATGCTCTCCCGTATGTGCTAAAAATTTTGAAGTTTTTGAATTTTAATCAAAGCACATATTGAGGGGGAGCAAGTGGATAAATGGTGAATAATTGATCTCAAATGTACGCTCTCCCGTATGTGCTAAAGTTTTAAAAATTTCAAATTGAATCAATCAATGTGCACATATTGAGGGGGAGCAAGTGGCTAAGAGTCTTTCACGTGTTTTTACAATAACAAGTAGAAACCGTGAATTGATTATGACTCAGATTTGACTCATGAATTGACGAAACAAAAACGTTTGAATTTGAAAGGATCTATCCAAGTAGAAAGTACCGTTTCGAGAAGCTCTTCTTAGATGTATACTCTGACGGGTCTAACTTCCTTTAAGGAATGCTAAAAACTTCAAGTTAGTTATTAGGGCTAGTTATCACCTAAAAGCTGATAATGGATCCCTTTAACTAAGCAACGTAAACGTGTCCCTAGGGTATATGTCTATTAAGAGTGGATCAATTCAAAAGTGCAACTCACCCCGACATGTGCAAATTTCAATCAAAACCTATGAGCACATGTTAAGGGGGACCATTTGAAAAGTTACAAAAATCTCAAAGTGTTAACAAAATGTGTTTCTTAATCATAAACACTTTGGGAGAATTTTCAATGATTTGGTTATATGGCGATTGTGGAAAGATACCAAAAGACCGACCAATTTACTTTAATGCATGGAGTTATAAGGATGGTAAGGTTAGGTATGTGTTCCCATGATCCACCAGAACCGGAGGGATCTTCCCAGGGACAATCCAATAGATAGATTAGAAGTCCTTAGGAATGATTGAAAAAGGAGAAAAGTGAGAAAGGGAAGAGTGCCGACTGAGATTGAGCTAGGACTGGAACAAACCCAACAAGGTTTTAGTAATGAAGTCTCGGTAAGCATTGAAGGGGTTGAAGAATTAAAAAGAAATGAAATGAGAAAGGGTGAAAAGAAATAGCCCTCCAAATTATTCAACCTTAGGGCAGAAACCGGGTTCAATTCATAGGCTACTGATTGTTACTAAGGTAACATCGGTATTGAAGACAAGACGTCATGGACCTAGTGACGTACTGCACTAAACCTTCCAGCCACTCAAGTTCTCTTAAAAGAGCTTGTTTTATTCTCACGGGGAACCGGTGTAATATATTGACTTGTCTCTTAGAGCTAGTTGATATTGAAACAGGAGACCCCTCCCTAGTCTCCGCATAGGATAACCAAATTGCACTTATCGAGTCTAGAGCCACGAGATGCATCAAAAGATCTCATAGGAACACTTGATACTTCTTCACTGGTTGTTCAACATTAAGGACACCAGCTGTAATATTTTGAGTCCTACGCAGATCTTAGCAATCTGCCAAGAACACTTATGAGGGAATATACTTATGTATTTCCCAATGATTGAGTGGAAACCCCTGCCAGGTCAACATCAAACAGCCCTGACAGCAGGTCACTTCGGTAATCTCTCGTGGATTACGCTTAGTGTTCGTGGTGGTGTTCCAAAAGGTCTACAGTCATGGGGTGATCTCTAGCGACTCACCTAATCGTTGGTGTACTTCGGTATGTCAGTGAAAGCCCTTTCGTGGGCATCCGATTAGGAACGGCCTTAATAAGGATTAGAGAAAGTCTTCACACTATGCTGTTGATGATCTCGAAGTCCGAACTTGTAAGTGCTGGTATGTTTATTACTAACCAAGTTTTATGCAGCTCAACATACCATACTTATCATTTTCACCACCATCACTCTAGTTCCACATGCTCATGCCAACCACTAAAAGGAGCATTTAGATCAACACAACCATGGAGATTCACTCAACAAAGTGGTTATGAGCATGTGGGAAAGGCGTACTCCCACCAGAGACAAAGAAGTTGGCGGTTGCTGCTGATTTCTGAAAAGATGCCGACTTATCACCTCATCCTCACACTTCAACATCAAATTCAAAGAATTCATGATCATGGAATGGGCTTCAACTATGCTTCCACAACTCTGATGCAGAAGATTATGATCCAGAGAAGTGTGAGCATGACAACACAAAGATAGTCGCAACTTCACAATAGAGACACTTCTACTCAAAGATGACTTGAAGCTGCTTATTCGGATGATGAACACGAAGTAATGCCAAAGATCATCCTACACATTAAGCAAGTCATCTAGAGTCCGTTGCTGTAAGCACAAAGTACTTTTCATTGAAGAATCAATAACTACGAGCTACAAAGATATCGACAAAGATCTCAATGATGGAATTCAAGACTTAATATCCGGGGTGACCTCCCTTAGGGGGAGATTGTTAGGAATATATTTTTTCTTATAGAAGATTCGGTCAGCCCAAGTATTTTAAAGCATTGTATAGCTCATAGTATTTATTATAGTAGTTAATACGTAGATTAGTTTGTTTAATATTCGTGGTGTCGGGTCGGGTCTTTTACCCTCTGTCAGCCCGCTCCACAGCCTAATAGAGGCACTCATCCACCTTGTAAGTATAAATACCTTCTCCCACCAAGGGAGAAGGTTGGACCTTTTCACTTAGTAATATTATGCTCTTGGTTTTCTCTCTCTAAAAGGCTCCCAACTTCTACTTTCTCTCTCTACATTTCTTACACCATTCAATCCATTTAATCACAAAGACCATACGTAATTTAGTTTATGTGTATCCTACATTTGTTCTTGTGTTCATCTTAAGTTAAACAGTATATTCCGCATATTGTTTCAGTTTATTACAATTAAGTCAGCTTCTATATAAGATCTACTGCTCAACTGGGATCAACATATATCCTTCAATTATCGGTTTGACTTCATTTTGTGTACTGTTGCATGCCCCCTGCTAATTGATTATTTGATCTGCACCATGTTTAGTTCAGGACTAGTTTTTGTAGGTTTATCCTAGTTGCATATTTTATGGGATTGTTGGTTTATCCATCGTAATCTTGAACAAATGTGCAATGTGTTTCTGTTTCTATCTTCACCACTTTGATTCTCATAAAAACTTGAGAAGCTTGAACAGATTTTTTGTAGTTCAGGACTAGTTTTTGTAGTTTTTTCCTAGGTGCTGATTTTATAGGATAGTTGGTTTACCCATCGTAATGTCTTTATTTAGAGTTTGTTTGACCTGTGCATGCTCACATGATTGTTTACAATGTTGTGGTTGTTGCCAGTGACTAATAAGGTCTATATACTTTGCCAAAAAAAAGATGTCTATATACTTTTCAACTTTTGGCAATGTAGTTCTTCATGAAAAAATTTGGTAATGTAACTGGTATCAATGGTTGATACATGTCTTCATTTAAAAGTGGTTTTGAGTGTTTACTTATATAGGATATCTGTAAATTTTATTTTTTGTTATTTATGTTATTTTGTATAACGTGTAGGATCTAAAACGGCCATAAAAAAGGATTGATAAAGTTTTTGTTCATCGTGAGTTGGAGGTTTTTATTACAAATAGTGAAAGCCATTGTCGTTGCAAATTTCCTTGGTGCAATGATATAGTTGTAGATCATCATTTCTAGGATTGCTTTGTTGGAATGGATGAGACTCGTGAAGGCTGGTTCTGCGACGAGGTAATTAAATTAAGGTTAAATTCCCATATTAAATTATGTAAATATTGTGCTATCTTTTGTGTTTGTTAATGGAATTAGTGAGCTTTATCTTGTTTTTCTTAAATGTCTACAACACATTGAGCTTTGGGTGATGTATTTGTGGCACGTTAGACCATCTTTTGCAGATTGGTTCATAGTTAGTAGTTACTTCTTGACACTTCTACTTCAAGATTTGTTGCCACTGTTTTAGGCTAATAACAAAGTTTACAAATTGGCATGGGCTGATTTTGATTGGGTATTTATTTCCAACACATCTTATATAATATTTATTTTTTGTAATCCTTGCAGGTGTTCATTCCGATAAATGAACCTAAGAAACACTGGTGTGTTGCCCAATTTCACATACAGTCCGGGAATGTTATATTTTATGCCAGTGTTTATCGTTGTGAAGAGGAAGGTCGTGATTGGTATATGAAAATGAGGAATTGTTTGGAGGTCAATCTTCCCTTGATTCTACAGGAGACAGGTGTAACACTCCGAAAATTTTTGGAACACAGCGGAAGACTTATTCGGGGTAATTACGTATCGATCATAGACAAACTTATAGTAAATAATTCAAAAGATAGGTTTTATATCATTCAATGAAATCTCAATAATCAAAGTACAAAAGATTTCTCCTTGAAGTAAAAATACTTCATAAATAGTGATGAGTTTGAAAAGAATGATAAGTTTATTATGATAAAAAGGGAGGTCCTGTTCCCTTTTGCCAGCTTCGTGCCATCATGCCCGCTAGTTACCTGAGATAAACATGCTAAAAAGTCAACACAAAGGTTAAGTGAATTCATAGTAGTTTAAGTAGTAATAATTTGAACACAAGTTGTCAGTTTTGAAATCGGTGAGCTTACGGGTTAGCTCGGTAATAAGTATGTATAAAAATTAATCTACACGTACGATATTGCTCTTACGGTTCACGATACACAAGCCTTAACAGTCATGTCGCAATCATCCACATCACAAAGGATGTAGATGATGAAGCGCCCTCAGGGAAAGCTATGCTAGATTTTCCCAAAAGTACGAATATAGCTCACCTCCTGACAACAAATTGGGATTTCCTTAGGTGGGTTGTCGGTCCCAATGAAATTTCTTTGATTACCCCTAGGCTTGTTATTAAACCTTTTCATATGATGTCTAGGTACTTCATTATACTCAACAACTTTCCTAGACATATTATGACCTAGCACAGGTTTCAGAAACTTAACCTGATTAACTTTAGACTCATCAAATTTAGGAATTTCTTCCTTTTTAACACTATGTGTTGGCTCAGTCTGTTCATCCTCACTATCTGACACCCAATCTTCAATGATTGGTTCATCAGAAATTTTTTTATCATCAACCCTAGTTGTTTTAATAGGTGGATTACTGGTTTATTCACTAGGTTTGATGTCTTCTTGTACACTAATGAAGGATAACTCCTTTCCTGATGGTGCAAATGCACTTTTCACTGGAGGAGCTACTTCATTGTATCCTATGCCACTACCTTTTCTCATTAATTGACACTGAATAGTAAGATCTATGGCAGTTGAAGCAAATTTTTGTTTTTCAAATCTTACAATATGTTTATCTTTATCTGCAAGAGCTTCATCTCTAGCATGTTCTGCTTCTATTAACTTTTTCTTAAGCAATTCAATCTCATTCTTTTTAACAAAAATCTCACCATCCTATATATTGACTCTATCAATATATTCAAACTCACACTCTTTAAGATATTCAAGTCTTCTTTCTACATTTTGAATGCCTACTTTATAACCTAAGTTATCAAGTTTTAGGGACTCAACTTCTTGCCTAAGACTTTTATTCCTAGCTTTAAGTTCTTCTATAGTGTCTACACAAGATTGAAAAGAACAAGTAGAATCATTAGACTCATTGGATACCTCAGAGTCAGAACCAGATGATGAGGAAGCATAGGCCATAAGAGCAAAGTTATGCCCTTGAGTCTTCACTTCAGCAATGAAAGCATGATTTGGTTCTTCTTCAGCCATGTCACTCCAGTCATAGTCACCTAACCCATCACAAGACACCAAAGCAGTAGAAGGCTTTGACTCATCTGCAGTCTTCTTGGGAGTTTCTACATTCTTCTTTGGAGCTCTGCATTTCCTGGCAAAGTAACCCTTTCTATTGCAGTTGTAGCATTCCATCATTGATTTGTCAAATCCCATGTTACCCTGAGGCTCTTAAGCTGTTTTCTAGTCCTATTCAAGAACTTTCTTACTCTCAAAGTTAACATAGTCATTTGCCACTTCAAATCAATCTCTTCAAGAGCATCAGGATCAATATGATCAGCATCCTAATTTAGAACATGAGTACCTGTAGTAAGATCAGCCAAGAATGCACAAATAGCAGCATCACTCATAGTATCATAGTTGTTTGAACCAGTAGCGGAGTTACTAGTGCTAGCAGCAAAGACACCATAAGCAGCAGAGTGAGTGTCTGAGGAGTTAGTGGTTTTAGAGGACACAAAAGCTATATTTTGAGCAGCATAGGATGAAGTAGATGAACTAGATGATATGTTCATCTCAGATTCATTTACTTTCAAGTTGTTGTAGAGATTATCCAAACTCATTGTGTCAAAATCAGCTTTGTTTCTCCACACAACAGTATGTATGTTGATTCGTTGTGTTTTTGTGTCAAAACATTATATCAAAAATACCAACAAAGTGAGGTCAATGTTATCGTGAGGACAACAAGACGTAGAGAAGTACAAGTAAACCCTTCGTGAAAAGGATTACCTCGTAAACTCGTGCAATGTGATATTTATTTGTGAGACCGGGAAGTGATTTACCGGGTCGTACCCCAACGAGGTGTGAATGGAAAGCATCGTGAAAAGATCGAGATTAAAATCTTGTATGTTTGGTTGAGAAAGGTTATTTGGTATTACGGTACGTTAAATTAACGGAAATTGAAAATTAACGAACGAGAATGAAAATAAAATAACCTAAAGGGAAACAAAAGGCAAATGGCAAACTAGGGAGATCTTAAAACACTACGGGAATCAAAATTAGGTATCGGGAATCCTAAAACATAAGTTAACAAATAACGTGACGTTTATGCTAAATAAACGTCAACGCGCAAGCAAAAACGTGAAAGTAAAGCTACACTAATCCTACGGGCCTGAAAATAATTTTCTTACGATCCTAATGATAAAAGAAAATTTTAGAAAAAAGAAAATCAATTATTCAATAAAAACTCTATTTAATATAGTTTAATTACTATTTTACACTAATTAATTGAAAATAAATATTAAAAGTATTTAAATAAATCTGGGATTTTTCTGACAAATTCTACAAGGCAAAACTAATTTAAGAAAAATATAAAAAGCTGGAGTCTAGTGCAAGATAAGCAAAAAAAATAAGCAAAACTAAAGCTGAGAGCTTAAATAAGCAAAACAAACAACAAGTACATAAATAATAGATAATGTAAGATATAACTGAAAAAATACCCAAGGGCGAGTGGTATTGATTGTGTGGTGTTGAGGCTTAGAGTGCAGGAGGTCAGGGGTTCAAGTCCCATCTCTTGCACTTTTTGCAATTGTTTTTTTTTTTTTTTTTTT
>LBNU01026781.1:2146-13857 GCA_014162995.1 Artemisia annua | reverse complement strand
CTGATGGGGGCCACCACAAATCACACACACTTCATTAACAGCTTTAACGGGCTCGGGTTTCTGATTCTGGTTCTTAAACTCTTTCATCATCAAACGTAAAGCATCGGTACGTTCGGCCATCTCCGATGGTTGGGCCGATGACGTCGAAGAAGAAGAGTTAAACTACGTTGCTTTCGAAACATTCGGTTTGTTACGAGAATTCGGAACCTTAGATTTGTTTTCGATGATAGTAAGAATATCCCGTGGCTTACGATTCAAGATATTGCCACCAGCGGCTGAGTTCAAAGAATCTTGATCGTTTTGAGTCAAAGCGTTATAGAACGTATCGATTTGGTGCAATTCGGAGAAACCATGGTGAGGACACTTGCGAAGAAGATCCTTGAAACGTTCCCATGCCTCACCAAAGCTCTCATCAAAACGTTGCTGAAAATTAGTTATATCATTCTTTAGGTTTGTTGTTTTGGATGGGGGAAAGAAATGATTAACGAATTTTGAAACAAGCTCTTCCCAAGTGGTAATGGAACGAGGGGGTTCTTTCTCGAGCCAAACTCGGGCTGCCCCCTCTAGAGAAAAGGGAAAGAGCATTAGCTTAATAGCTTCATGAGGGACATCTTTGAATTTCATGGTTGAGGTTAACTTGTTGAACCAACGGATGTGGGCATGAGGGTCGTTAAAACTGCCACTACACCTTATGAAGCTCCTAAACCAAAGAACAACATTGAATCAGATCCAGCTGTGAATGTTCACCTATACAGATCTATGATTGGTTCTTTGATGTATTTGACAGCTTCTAGGCCTGACATTACATTTGCTGTGAGTGTTTGTTCAAGGCATCAAGTTACTCCACTTACTTCTCACTTGAATGCAGTCAAAAAGATCTTCAAGTACCTTAAAGGCCAGCCTTATCTAGGTCTTTGGTACCCAAGAGAGTCCCCTTTCAAGTTGGAAGCCTATAGTGATAGTGACTATGCTGGTGCAAATTTGGATAGAAGGTCCACGACTGGAGGTTGCCAATTTCTCGGGAGAAGATTGATTTCTTGGCAATGCAAGAAACAAACTATTGTTGCTACCTCATCTACTGAAGCAGAGTATGTTGTTGCTGCCAATTGTTGTGGGCAGGTACTTTGGATACAAAATCAGTTGCTGGATTATGGGTTTAATTTCATGAACACCACAATCTTTATTGATAATCAAAGTACCATATGCATTGTTAAAAATCCAGTTTTTCACAATAGAACAAAGCATATTGAGATAAGACATCACTTTATAAGAGATGCATATGAAAAACATTTGATAAATGTGGTTAAAATTCACACAGATAAAAATGTGGCAGATTTATTGACTAAAGCTTTTGAAGGACCTAGGTTTCAACACTTAGTGGTCCACATTGGGATGGTTAACCCTTAAATGCATTGTTTAAGGGGAGGCATAAGCCTCAGGGGAGGATTGAATGTTGTTGTAAATCTTGTATAATTTTAGATTTCTAACACTAACCATCTAATGTGTTTCTTAGCATATTAGTTTGTTTGTTTGTTTTGCTTTTCTGTATTTGTTTCATAGCATACAGGTCTGTGCAGTTGCTAGTTTGGATTGTTTGGAACAAGGTCTAGTAATTTGAAGTTATGGTTACTACTGAAGCAGTTATTGTTTCTACTGAAGAAGGACAAATGTGATGTTCAGTGTTTCTGCTGAAGTATATACAACAGAGTACTTCTGTTTTTACTGAAGTGGAAGACAATGAATACTCATTACATCTACTGAAGAGAAAAACAACAAGTATTGGAAAATACTAATTCAAAGTTTTTCATTCAAGAAACAAGTTACATAGTACAAACAACTTCAAAAGTTAATAAGACCTTTTCTATACACATTCTACTACATGAATTCTACCTAATTTATCATCAAAAGTGGTATAGATGCATGTCCAGTACGATGAAGAAGCTGAAGATTAAAATGGAAAGATGGATTGATGAAAACGATGATGAAGATGCTCAAGAACATATGAATCTGGTCCCTGGCCTCATCACATTTACAACTACTCCACCTTTCCCTTCCCTTTGCCTTCTCCTCTGCTTTCTTGAGCAGGAAGACCAGGAACCACCTCTCTTGATTTTGGAAGTGAAGGGTTAGTTTTCCTAGATCTTCCTTATGGTCTTTCAGGTGTGGAAGGAGGAAGAAAGGAGGGATCTTCATATTCATCCTCGGAAGATTCCTCATCCGAGGTAAAGAGGAAAGGAGAGACTAGGTCTCTATCTGAAGCAGGATAAGGTACCCAAGGGTTTGAATCGTTAGAAGAATCAGAACCAGCAGGAATGGGGGCTTGACTTGGTTCCCCCATCTCATGCTTTCTTTTTCCTCCTTGGTTTGTAGTTACTGGATGTGTACTGGGTCGTTTAATGGGTGGAAAGTATGTATTCCAACCATCACTAGATGATGATGATGATGAGGAAGAGGTTAGATCGATGATCGCAGGTTTGGAAGACATGGTTTGGAATAAAATTGAGGGAAAATTGAGAAATTAGGGTTGATGAAAGTTTGGATCTGTTTTATAGGCTAAAGTCAAAGTCAACAGCTTTTAATGATAGTTAGTTGGGAACAGATATTTTGTATCATACTACTGCAGGCCATTCTACGGATTGCATGGTTCCTGCGGAAACCAGTTCCTGCTGATAAGAGTTTATGCTGATTGTGGTATCTGCTGATAACATTGTTCTATCTTTTCAGAGGTATCTACAATATGCATACATTCATGAATGACTTTCTATGAAAGAAAAGTTCAGAGTTTTATTCATGTTCATAAAAAGGAAGATACATTGATCCTATCATCTAAACAAAACACAATTTAAAACCTAATCCATCTTCCTCTTGCCTTTACCCTTGGGGTCAGAAGTGCCTTCACCATCTCTCATGTTCTTCAGCACTTTCTCCACATCTTTGGACTTTGTCTCAGGGGTCCATAGCCTCTTACAAACAAGCCCCAATACTTGGGGAGGTGGTTTTTCCAATCTCTTGTGATCTTGAGGAACTGGAATTAGCCTCATCCCAGCCACAACACGCTCCATCTCCTCTGATAGAAGCTTTGAAAGAGGTGGACGTTCAGAAGGTGCTTCGTTGACATCCTCATAGAACAATAACTCAGAGGTATCTGACTCAGAGGTATCTGAGTCAGAGGATGGAAAAGGTAGAGGTGGTGCTGGTGGTGCTGGTGGAGGAGGAGGAGCTGGTACATCATGTCGACGTTTGCATGCATCTTCTTTGGTTCTCCAACCATGGATTCTTCTCACTGGCATTGGTTGTGGTGGTGGAATAGGCATTGGTTGTGGTGGTGGAATAGGCATTGGTTGTGGTGGTGGAGGTGGATCATTGTGCTCTGATGAATCTGAATCAGAAGATATGTATATAATATTCATGGTGTGATTTTGGGTGTCAAAGTTGTTATTCAATGGTTGGTTATGATTAAGTATGATTTGAGAGGTATTTATAAAACTGATTGGGCTTTTAAGATGTTTAATGAAGCGTCAGTTCCAAAAGGTGGGAGTGGATGACAGTCTGTTATAGATATTGCGGATTGACCATGGGATTCTACGGATTGACTTACCAATATGCTGATGGGTAAAAAGTGTGTTTTATTTTGGGTAAGTTATAAAGTCAAAATTAGTCAAACGATTCTCTAAAGATTCGTTGTCAACTAACCCCCACGATTCTTGGTAACTTCTTTATATAACCAATCGTGTGTATCCCACTCCAAAATAACTACATCCCACTCGTTATAAATTCAAACCCATTTCTAACCTCTCAAGATCATTTCTTTCTTATAATTTCACTATGGCAAACCTTGTGTTTAAAGTGAACACAACCTAATTGCTTTTCTGGGTAAAGTTAAAGGACAAGAAGTATTTGAACCTATGGTAGATTTCTTGAAGAGGTCTAATCTCCACTTTGCTCTGACACATTGTCCGGATCTAGTGTGTGAATCATTGGTCACACAATTTTGGAATTCGGCTGTGATAGCAGAAGCTGAAACTGAAATTGTTGCTTGGATTGATGGGAAAAAGTATGTGGTCACTGAGTCATTGATCCGCAGCAAACTTAAATTAAAAGATGCGGATGGTGAATATCATGAAGATAAGTCTGTGATACTTCCAGCGTTGAGAGCTATTGGTTATCAAGGGGATGGCAAGGTGTGGTACAAGAGGCTCTTTTGCCCAAAATGGAAGTTTCTGGTGCATACCTTGTTGAAGTGCATGAGTAATAAGACAGGAGGTCTGGATCAATTTTCTACTCATGTGGCTTGTGCTGTTGCTAATATCTCCAAGGGTACCAATTTTAATTTTTCTAGATATATTTTTAGGGGCATGATTAGTAATATTCAGGCTGTTAAGAATAAATTTTATATGTACCCTAGGTTTCTTCAAATCATCATAGGTATTGAAACAGTAGATAGAACACACACACCTGTTAATGAAATAGCTTCTAAAGTGTTTTCAAACATGGAGAGTGGTTTTTCTGGCACCCATTGGCCTCTACCTCCAGCTATGTTGCCTACTAGTGACAATGCTGATGCAGCTGAAGGTTATAATCCACCTAGTCCTCATGCTGCTGACGGTGGTATTCCACCTATTCCTGAAGCTGCTGGTACATCTCATGCTGCTGAGGCTTCAACCTTAGTGGCTGCTGATGAACAGCAGGTGGTTTCTCCTAGGCCTATTGCTCGTGATGAGCATTCTGCTGATCCTCTGGTACCAGCCACTAATGTTGGTGAAGGATCTGCTGACCCTAGGAATGTAGAACAGACACCCATGACTGACCAGTTTGGTGATTTTAATGAGTTTTTAGACACATTTGCTACTGAACCTAATACTGAGACACCAATATTCACTGCACCTCAGCCTTCTAGCCCAGCTAGAGAGGTCTTGATTGATACCATCACTACTGGTGATGATGTTCATATGTCTCCTAACAGGTCCAATGAAGCTCCCCAAACCTCTGGTAAACCAGATGGTACAGCTGAGGACCCCATTTCACTAACCACTGTCTATAAGTTGCTAAACATGTATGTTGCACAAGTTGGTGACTTGGAATGAGAGTTACTGCAGACCAAAACAGATCTAGGGGGTCAAATAAGTGAACTGACAGAGAGAGTCAAGGTTTTGGAAGCTCAACTGGCAAACAAAAAGAAAAGAAAATTTGTGGTTGATTCAGAGGATGAGTTGGAGGTTCCTGCTGCGACTGCAACAAAGGGATCTGCCTCTCTTGATCCTCTTCATATGTTGGCTGAAGCTACAGAGGTTGAACTCTCTCCATCTCCAAAACCTGCAACTGCTGACACTCCTAAGGTGCTGAGTCCAAGTATAGGTCCAAAAGAGCAGTCTGGTGCTGCTGATGCTGGTGTTCAATTCATGGAGATTGATCATGCTGATACTTCTGTCAAGTTGTCTTCTCCTGCTCATCTTGATACTTCTGACTCTGTTTCTGCATCTGCTGAACCTGCAAAGCCTTCTTTTCCAAAGATTCATGATGCTGCACCTTCTTCTGCTGATAAGCTGTTTGAGGCTACTGAACAAGCTCAAATTCATGTGGTAGATCAGGATCTTGGTACAGATGAGATCACTAAGGAGGAAGTACTTGCCTAAGAGAGACTTTTTGAGATACATGAGGAGCTTCAAAAGAGTCAACCTTTGGCTGAACAAGAACAGGCAAATCTAAATGCAGAGGTTGACAGAGTGCAGGCTACTTATGTGTCTACCTTACCACCAGAAAGAAGAAAAGAGCTGGATGCCAGGGTAGCTGAGTTTGATGAGAGTGACTGGATGAATATTGGAGCTCAAATTGCTTCCAGTGCTTCTCTTGCTAGGGATCTACTGGGTGATAAGGCTACTACTGATGACATTATTGCCTTGCTAAGGAGAAAGAAGAAAGAAGAGGATGCAAAGAAAACCAAAGCTNGTCTACCTTACCACCAGAAAGAAGAAAAGAGCTGGATGCCAGGGTAGCTGAGTTTGATGAGAGTGACTGGATGAATATTGGAGCTCAAATTGCTTCCAGTGCTTCTCTTGCTAGGGATCTACTGGGTGATAAGGCTACTACTGATGACATTATTGCCTTGCTAAGGAGAAAGAAGAAAGAAGAGGATGCAAAGAAAACCAAAGCTAAATTGTCCAAACCTCCCACTCAAGCTGAAATAACTCATACTATGAGAGTGGTGGTGAAAAATCCAGCTGTGTTTAATTCTGGATGGAGTAAAGCCAAGGTTTGGAATATGCCTCATGAGAAACTGGTGCGTGCTTATAACTACATTATGTCTTTACGCCAGAAGAGTTCTGTTCAGCAAACACTTGAGGAACCACCTTCTAAACGGCTGAAGTCTACACATGAGACTCCTGGTGATACACCTCATCCTGCTGAATCTTCTGGTCTACCTGATAAGGGAAAGGCTCCTATGGTTAATACAGAACCAGTTACTAGGCAACGAACAAAGAAGCAAATTATGGAGGATATATTAAGTGAGGAAGCTATTCAGAAGATGCTAGAAAATGATAAGGCTGATCTTGCAAGGGCTACAGAGGCTAGAGCTACTATTGATGTGCCTAAGGATGCTGATAATTCAGTATCTGTTCCTGCTGAAACACCTTCAGCAGTTCCAGATCCTGCTATGACAACTTCCGCTGTTCCAGATCCTACTGAGCAATCTGTTCCTGCTGAAGCATCTACAGATGTTCCTGCTGACACCTCAGTTCCTGACTCAACTCCAGTTAAAACTGTGCCAGATACTACTGATGCATCTTCTACTGCCACAAGAAGAAAGACTCAGGGCAGGAAGAGACCTCCTACAAGTTTGGTTAATCCCTTAGATGATTCTGAATATATTGAGGTTGACGAAGATGATGGTGAAGATCCTATTCCTCATGTCCCTTTGGTTCGTTGGGAGGTTCTACCAGTTCAATACAAGGATCAGGACATCAATGTTATTCATAGAGCAGATGGGACAGTTAAATATTTCTCCTTTCTGAGTGAAATTTTAACTTTTGTGGATAGACAGGATCTGCTGAATATGTATAGTTGGGTCACCTCCTTTTATAAGAACAAAGAACCTACTGGGAGTGGTATGTATTTGAGAGGAGATTTGACTGTGTTATTTGATTCAAATTTTCATCTTAGTAGAGGCTTTGATGTTTGGATGGGACAATCAAGATGGGAGGTTTCTAATTGGAAATTTTATCCTCTACCCAATGTTCATGTGTTGTCTACTGATGCTGGCAAGGTTCTCTACATGTGTGCTGAGATTACCTATCCCATCTCCCTAAGGATTCTGAATCAAATGTTGGAGATGAAGCTGCTTGTTCCTTGTGATGTGTGTGGCAATGACATGACTCATGCTGAGCAATTGGTTAAAGCTGTAAGGAGAAGTATCCAGTTCAAAATGGGTATGAAAGCACAGCATGGAGTCACCATTGATACTTCTTTGGGGTAATTGTTGTATATTTTTCTTTTTATTTCTTCTTAGTAAAAAAAAAATGTGCTTTATTGTACTAACAGTTTGCAGATTTGTTGTATAGTACCTCTATTGATGGTTCTCAACTCACCAGATGTGACTTGTGTCCATCAAAGAGTTGGCTAGTCCAAAGGGTACAGCTTTGGTAAAGACACATCAAATCTGTTGATAGCTGTAATGGTTTGCTCAAAACCATAGGGTACTCAACTCACCCATGTTTCATTGCTGAGAATTGAATGGTCATCAATTCACCATGGATCTTATTCTGTGAAAATCCAAAGAATTGACTAGCCCATAAGTATATGGCTTGTGGTAAAGGCAGTTGAAATCCATATTGGTTATCAATTCACCAAGGATGTTTCCTTTAAGAATTGGCTAGTCCTGAACAAACGGCTACAGGTAAAGACAACTCAAATCCGTTTATAGTTGATGATTTACTAAAAATCATATGGTTATCAGTGTACCATGGTTTTCGAACTTAAACATTTGGCTACTCCAGTAGTGATGGCTATTGGTAAAGAGACATCAAATCCATTAGTTTCAATGATTCACCTCTCACAGGTGTTACCTCATCTGGATGTGATGAGAATAGTATGCAACTTATTTGTTTTGATGTATCTAATGTCATATGTTGCTGCAAAGATATGGTGTTTCAAGCTTATTCATCATAGAGATGTCATTCTTTTGGTTCTTTGCTGCTGATGTTTGAAGACAATCCTCTTTCAATTATTGTGATTACTGATCTATCAAGGAATCTTAAACTTAACTCTGTCAAATTCAATATTAGGGGAGGATTGTTGGGAATTCTGCTAAGTGAGAATTCTACTGATGGTTACTGCTGAAGGAATCTGCTGAAGACACAGATTCTGCTGAAGATGTGATACTGCTGAAGACATAGTTTCAGTATATTTAGTTTCTGCGGATATAGTTAAACTGCGCATTATGTAATGTAGTTAGGATATGTATGAGTAATATTAGGAAAAGATAATGCATATCATTTAAAGTTGTAGAAACATAAAGATAACAACTTTATCACACTTAAATAAACACAATATGTAGTTAAGATGGTGACTTGATGATATATATGTATGTGTTTTAGAGAGAGAAAGTAAGATGAAACTAGAGATAGTATTTCACATAAAACACACACTTACACACACAAGCACTCCTTACAAATGAGAAGGTTTGTGCTTTAAATAGTTCCATCTTTGGAAGGATGGGCTTTCTATGGGCTTGGGCTTGGACTTGGTTACATGATTGAAGAACAAGGCTTATTTAACATAACTTAACATATTAGCTTGCCAAGTCCATAGCCCAATATTCTTAATTATACTTATTCTAACAAACGACACAAGATATTTAATTATGAGAATGACCATCACTTTTCTATAATTCTTAAATGCTAACAATCTCCCCCTAAGGGGTGGTCATTCGAATGATGCTCCACGTGATTAGGTCTTCATTGTTCTTTGTCTTGAACTTTGTGTGTCGTTGTAGAATAGTCTTTATTCTTTGTTCCGTCATGATTTGTGATCTTTGACAAATGACTTTACTTCGTTCTTTGTTCTTTGTTGTGGTTGATTCATCTGCCTTTTGTCACATCTTTGTCTTTGTAGGTTAGACGCCTTTCCAACATGCTCATACGTCTTTAGTCTTTGTCATNAACAAAATAAAAGTAAGAAAAGGTAAACTAAGAAAGTAAAATGTTTTTGGTTTTTAGATTTAGTAAATGAAAGAAAAGAAACGAAAATGTTTGAAAGAAAATAAACTAAGTTAAAAGATTTTAAGAAAATTTCGACGGAGTAACGTTTAGAAAAGGACTAAATAAAACTTCACTCGATAAACGATGAAGCGATTAAAGTCTACTCGACTTATAAAAGAAAGAGAAATGAAAAATAAGAAAACTAAACTTGACTCAAAGAAAACTTAAAGCGATACTCGCTATTTAAATTTGCATACTCGCAAAAGACTTAAACTCGAATTGATACTCGCAAACTTTGAAACAATACTCGCTAAAAAAAAATAAAACCAATACTCGCTAGAATTTAAAGTGATACTCGCTATGCCGTGAGACCCATACTCGCTAGACTTGGAAAATACTCCATACTCGCTAGACTAAGATCCAAACTCGCTAACTTGAATAACCAAACTCGCTAATATGAAAAATGTGCCATACTCGCTACGAATAAAAAGCATACTCGCTAGGGACCAAGCCAAACTCGCTAGGTCTTTTGATCCCAACTCGCTAGACCCTAAAAAAAAGAACATATTCGCTAAGATAGAATCAAAACTCGCTAAACCCTAAAATCTTCCTACTCGCTAAAAATGGATTTGGTCTTAAAAACTTTTAACGTGTTAAAACTTAATAAAAATAACGTTTAGACACAAAATAAGCTTATAAATAAGCAAATAAGCCACGACTCGTTTTGCAAGCCCTAACCCATAAGCTTTTTTATGCGACTCAAATAAAAACCATGCAAAGGTGACAATAAAATTTATAAAAGCTTGTAAAGATTAAGAAAGAACTTGTAAAGATTAAGACAATAAAGATTAAATGACAATAAGTAAATTAAGACATGAAAATTAAAAGTGCATTAAAATAAAACTTACATTAAAATAAATGACATGAAAATAAATGACATAAAATTAAAAGGAAATTAAAGACTAAAATAAAAATGAAGACTAGCTTCATAATGAAGCTTAAGGGTGGTATTTAAGGGATCCATGGTGGATTCCTTTTACATCTAGCCCCCTCAACTCATATTGTTTATGAAATGACACATAAACTTCTATTACACTACTAAACGACTTCTAAAAAGTAAACTTTAGTCCTTGTAATCTTGAGGAAATATGTTGACGAGTCTTCAAAAAGTCTTCAATGATATAAAAGTGATCACTTGCTCGAATTTGGGAAGCTTATATATGATAATCATCTTTAATCTTCGATTACGTGTCTCTTTCATATTCATGAGCTTTTAAGTAATGAAAACATCGTCACGGGCTTTACTTAAGCAAATTTCATCGTTGACTCGGCTTCTTGACTCTTTTCCAAATCTCGTGCTCGTTTAGGGCTTTTTGGTTGGTTTTCATGCCATTTATGCAATATCCTTTCCTGCACAGTCACAAACACAAAAACACTATATCTTTGGCGTTTCACGTTAGTTTTTGGTCTTTTACACACTTAAACTAAGGTCAAAAGTATGTGTAAAATAGCACACATCAAAATCCCCCAGACTAAGGTATTGCGTGTCCTCACGCAATGTAATCACGTCACGCTTCAAAGATAAATAATTTCACACCTCTCTTTACTAACTTTGAAAAGTAGCAAAACGTTCAAAAGAGATACGAAATCATTTATTCCCTAAAACACCCCGGTTTTCCATTTTAGACTTTGTACATCATATATTACACTGCTTTAGCTTATGACGGTGTGCTTGACTTTCATTATCTTTTGATAACGATTAAGGGTCATAGAGTAAGAACACGATTCATAGAAAAGTGACCGATTGGATAAAATTCATCGTCCCTGATTTTTCACAAGCCCCCAAACTAAGCGTAAAAACGGATCATTGTTTAATTACAAGTTAGATGCCAACGCTACTCATGGAAGTTACTCGTGTACCGCTTGCTCCCATTTTCCTATTTTTGTATCTCCTTATTTTATTTTTGTGAGAGAAATGAATTTCTTCATAAGCATCTCGTTTCATAGTTTTTAGTCCGATAAAGATACCAAATTCATACGCTAAGTAGTTATCGATCTTCTCTTAAAAAGGTTTGCTCGAGAAATGTGGTCCACATCAAGGATATTGGATACATACAAAGACTTTGGAATACATCGAAAATAGACATAAGTTGGCGAGTACATTTCACGTGCACCTCCTGCGTCCGATCTAGGATCGTAACATGCACCTCACGCGCGACCAACTTTAGTCTTAACACTAGAACTCTTGATCCATAAATCTTCAACATACATCCTTATTCTTTCTTTTCTTTTTCTTTTCTTGATACTTTTTTCACTTTTTTTTTTCTTTTTCTTGCCTTAGTAACTTCTCGACTCCGAACCTTCACGGTTTCAGTCCAAGACCTACCGCCAACTGCTAGGGTTGGAATCTAGGATCCAAGGCCCGATCTCAATCCGAAGTCTTAAAGCACCTTAGCTCATACATAACAACGGGCTTTTGGGTAGCTCCGAAACCTCATGCGTACTACGCTTATACAA
>LBNU01026780.1:16582-30903 GCA_014162995.1 Artemisia annua | reverse complement strand
AAAAAAACGGGTACACTACAATTTGATCGAAGCTGAAGAAACATGGAAGGTAACATACTTGTTTTGCTGATTTTATTAGTAATCAGAATTTTCTTTAATTAATTTTTTTGATTATGAAACACAGATGCAACTTTTAAGTTTCAGGTTAATTGTGTTTAGAAGTAATAATTGTTATAGGTTAGTGAAAAAAAACGGGTGATTTTTTTTTCTCGAAAAAATGTAAGATGGATTGTAATAGGATAGTGCATTTGTGTTACTTGGACATTAGTGTTTGGATATGGGATGTTTGGCTTATGTAAACATGTTATGAAATTAAGAAAATTGGACATTAGTCTTTGGAAATGGGATGTTTGGCTTCTGTAAACATGTTATGAAATTAAGAATACAGTATTTTGAAATGTGTTAAAGTTTATAGAGTTATTACTTGTAATTGAAATAACATTGATGCACCACAAAGAAAACATCGATGCACAATGGCATCAAATGGAGGATGTAAACACATTTAACATTGATGTGCAAACAAGGGGTGTTATAATAAATTTATGATTTAACATTGCGTTTGATTTATATGTACAAGGTTTAAGGATCAGAGGAAGGGCTAAAGGGAAAACAAAAGTTGAAGAAACGGACTATTATGATGACCCGAAAGATACTTTTCCTTCTTCAGGTATTAATGTTAATAATTTCTGTTATGATTATTTGTTAATTTGGAGAGGAGTACTTGTAGTATATGAAAATTGTATTACATGAGTGTTCGGGTATGGTTAAAACTTTATAGAAACGTATGGGTTGTGCAATAATGTTTTAATTGTGATTGATTGTAATACAATTGGGAAAAATAATTGGTTAAAAGTAAATGTTTTTTTTTTTTGTGCATAGATGTTTTTTGATGAGAAATGTTTGTGTCATATACCATGGAACAAACAGGTACTAAAAGAACAAGGGAATCAGGTCGGCTCAGGAAATTGAAAAAAGCTACTGGTAAGTCATGTTTAAATTTATAAAGTGTAGCGAAAATAACATTGGTATGAATATATTAAATTTGTAAATGATTACAGAAGATGGTGTTGGACAATCTGAAGTGTGTGAACCATTATTTGTGAAGAAACTGAAGTCAAATGGTAACAAATTTTGCCACAAATTTGTAAATTTTTTGAATAGTTGTTAAAAAATCATTGATGTTAATATGTTAATTTTATAAATGATTACAGATATTGGAGCTGGATCATCTAATGCTAATAAAAAAGTTTATGTTAACAAAAAGAAAGTATGTGCATCAAAATCTGAACCAGTTAACCGTAACCCAACATCCCAAAAAACCACATCCACTTACCCTGTGTTACAGACACGATCCAGCCCAAAAACATTATACAACACTATCTCGACACTTAAGCCTACACAAATAGCGTGCATAGAACAGTTAGGTTTCGGTAACCTTGTTGAGTTTAAAGTTGACGGTATTCCGTCAAAATTAGGATGTTATGTAGTAGACATGTTTGATGCTGAAAACAAGAAAATTAAGTTGGTCGAAGGTTCTCTTGAAATCACCAAGGATTTGATAAGTGACATGCTTGGAATAAGAAATGAGGGAATTGATATAATGGATGAGAAGGTTAACATAAATAAGGAAATGATTAGTAGTTGGATGGAGCAATATGATAACCCCAAAAACATCAAACCAAGTGACCTAAAAGATAGGATCCGCAAATCAAACTGTGCAGATTTGAACTTCAAACTAAACTTTATAGTCCTTTTTACTTCATTAATGGGTCACATCAAACCAAAGGGGGTGTGTGATTTGAAGGTACTCGACTATATAAGCCCAGATACAAACATGGCGAGCATAAACTGGTGCACATATGTTTGGAACTGTTTGCACTCATGTAAGAACGGGTGGGAAAAGGGACAGAAGAACAATTACTTTCGTGGGCCGCTTACATTTCTAACTGTAAGTGATTAGTAAATTTGATAATGAGTTTTTTTTTATTAGTTAAGCTGGAAATTTGTTTAAAATGTAGATTGTAAACAAAATGATTAACCCCTGCATATATGTTTTCCATGACACAGCTGGCCTATGTAGATGGAACCAAGTGTAATTCTCTTTCTGTTGGCCGGAAGAGACCGCCAACATCAGTATGGACATATGAGTTACTTAGTGAGCGGGAGACTGAAGAAATCAATTCTGGAGGTTTTGGTTTTGGTGAAATAGAAGGACCGTTTGTTGAGCAAGAAGATCCTATGCCAGATACTATAGAGGTAATACTGACAAGAGCAATTAAAGTTCAATGAACTTGTGGTGCCTTCATTATTTATTATTATACAACAAATACCAAGTAATTATTTCCAGTATCGCAAATAAATGCTTCAACTAAACATTATATTTTGCAAAAGAAAGACACCAGTATCCTATAAATAATCGAGATTGAAAACACAAAATGAGACTTAATTTTACCTTCAACGTCTATTCAAGGTATGTGTTTGATATGTGTATTTTATCAACACATCGAATATTAGTAGTTTCGCAACCTATTTATATGTATCCATCTTTTACAATTGTAGTAACTATAAAAATTATTGATTTTGTATAACTTCAGTATTATAAAGATACAAGATTTGTCTATACGTTGGTTTATTTCACTATTTCAAACTAAAAAGGAATGATATTCATAGCGCACTTAATATTTAATTCATCAAATGACTTCCTACTTAGATTGAAACTTTAACAACATTAGGCCATGCTACTGTATTATACACAAAAGAAACATATGAGATGATATACTGAACTTCGGCGGTTCTTCGGTTCCGGAACCGATACCCGCGGTTCCGGACCGAACCGAACCGAGAACCGCAATGTGCAATATTGAAGAACCGAGAACCGGACCACGGTTCTAAAATTCGGTTCGGGTTGGGTCGGTTCCGGTTCGGTTTTCGGTTCCGGTTCGGTTCTCGGTCCATTTGCTCACCCCTAGTACTTACTTATGGGTCCGCCTATTTTTCTGATCTCCTTTCCTTCTATTATTATAAGGATTCATCATGCAAAAATGAAAGTCGATGGACTTGCAATGTGATTTCGGCTAAATCGGACGGTGTAATTTACTCTTGTATTTGATGTTTTTTGTATTTGGTTTAGTAATTTGAACAAAGCTCCAACTTCGGCTTTTAAATTTTGTTTGTATGCTTCGTCCTTTGAATTACCAAATACCAACACTCTTGTCGAGATTCACTCCTGGAGGAAGTCTTTATACAAACCCTTTAAGAGGAAATATGAATTTTAATGGGAGTAGCTTATTCCAGCATCCTCCATCCTTAACCGCGCGCGTACAAGCCCAATAATCAGGCCCATCAGTGAGCTAAGCTGATTGACTGATTCATCATCTCCAATCCGTTTCTCAAGGGCCTTCTCCATGAAACCTACTCAAAAGAAAGTCCATGAACCACATGATGTTTCCATATATAATTGGGTAAGTTTTTTTTCTTACTTATTAAGTTTGGATAAATATTACTAGTTCCTACACCCAAAAGTAAGTACATCAATTACCAACGGACTTGTAGCCTAGCAGTACCAGTTAACCTTCAAAAAGAGATTCCAGGTTCAAGTCTCAATCTAAACAATATATCATGAAAAATACATACAATAAACTAAATATTGTACAAATTGCTTTATGAACGAGATATAAATAGTCTAAATGCAGGTTCTATATCTATATATAAGTGTCAAGATGTACACGCATGAGGTAAGATGCACATGCATGAGATCATAGGAACGCAAATGGTAACAAAAGAGAGTCTATCATGATCAACTAACAAGGGGCCCAAAACTAGTGATTTTATAATCTTTCATTTATTACATATGATCACACATGTAGATAACAAACACATATGACCAAAGGTGCAGTCCTCACGTCTTTGTTCAGGACATTTATTTAGTGTGAGCAGCTATCAAAGTAAACATCAAGAGACTGTTGGTTGGAAATATATCGAAGTATCTTACTGGGACGTACTACCACGACCACTTCCTTGTTAATGTCGTTTAGTTTCTGTAGCTATCAGACGTAACACCAACAGAGTTTTATTTATACAAATATGTAAGAGCAAGACAGCCGTAGACGTTCATGACGAAACCAAATGTCTCATTGGCCAACTTGCCTAACGAAAGATGATGAAAAAACAACCACAAAAGGTTAAAAACCGCTAGCTGCTATAATCTTGTTTTATTTCTTTATTTCTTTCTTTTGCTACATATTGTTGGAGAAACAAAGAGTATCTTTTTACGATTTGCTTCCGATGGAAAACATGGAAATGTCTTCTGTTGAGTCGGGAAGGGTTTCCAAACAAGGCTTAAATAAAACAGGAGGCCTTAGAACTATGCCTTTTATCATAGGTAAGTACATGATTCTACTTAAATAGATATTTCATTCTTGTAGTACCATGAAAATAGTTTAACAAAACCTAAATTTTATTGTTTGATGATTGCAGCGAATGAGTCGTTTGAAAGGGTCGCAAGTGTAGGACTAAAAGCAAATATGATCTTATACCTTAAAACTGAATATCATTTGAGTAGTGCAACTGGAGCAAACATACTGTTCTTATGGGGAGCCATCTCAGGTTTCATGCCTACTTTGGGAGCTTTTCTTTCGGATTCATATTTTGGACGTTTTGGTGTGATTGGAGTGGGATCAATCTTTTCCTTAATTGTAAGATTTAATTTCATCCAACGTTACTAATATTGAAACTAATGTTGCATATGTAACAACACTATATTTCCACAGGGAATGACATCATTGTGGTTAACTGCGGTTTTTCCAGCAGCAAGGCCGTTCATTTGTGATCTAAAGGTTGGGGGTTGTGCCAAACCAACCCATGCCCAGATTGCCCTCCTCTTCACATCCTTTGCTATAATGTCTATAGGTTCAGGTGGGATTAGGCCTTGTTCTTTAGCCTTTGGTGCAGACCAGTTTGATCGACCTGAAAATCCAAAAAACGCTAAGATCTTGCAGCGCTATTTCAACTGGTACTATGCTTCTGTTGGAATCTCTGTCATGGTATCTGTGACAGTTATTGTTTATATTCAAACCGTGAAAGGTTGGATTGTAGGATTTGGAATTCCTGCTGGATTAATGTTGTTATCAACTGTCATGTTTTTCTTGGGCTCCTCTCTCTATGTGAAAGTGAAAGCAAATAAGAGCATGTTCTCTGGATTTTTTCAAGTTATCTCAGCATCATTCAAGAACAAACATCTTGATTTTCCTCCCGAGAATTCCAACAGATGGTTCCATCATAAAAAGGGTTCCAAGATTCTTATACCTACCGACAAAATAAGGTACTTTTCATCATCTTATATTTCAGCAAGACTAGGATTGCTACACAATATTTTATTGACAGAATGGCTCCATGATCAGATTCGTTTGTCCAACCTATGAAAAATGGCTCCAAAAATCATAAACTCCCTTTGGAAACTCCTAAACCAGTAGCAGTAGAGAATATTACTTTGTCGTTTACATATTTAAATGTATATGTGGTATCTGGGTTTTCATTTAATAATAACGAATGTGATTTATGCATTATTTGTATATTATTAGAAAAATTCTAGCTACATGCGATAAAATATTCCTTCTTGTTTCTCCCTCTATGTCTTTGTAGATTCTTAAACAAAGCCTGCATAGTAAGTAACCCAGAGAAGGATGTAACTCCTACTGGCGAAGCGATAGACCCATGGAGGCTGAGCACTGTCAAGCAAGTCGAAGAATTCAAATCACTAATAAAAGTACTCCCGATATGGTCTTCAGGCATTATGATTGCAGTCACAGTAAACCAACACACTTTTCCAGTGCTCCAAGCCCTCTCCATGGACCGTCAAGTGATAGGGAATTTCAAGATCCCACCAGGCTCCTTTGACGTTTTTGCATTACTGACTTTAACAATATGGGTCGCTCTTTATGACCAACTCCTAGTCCGTCAATTCTCAAAATTCACAAAACTACCACAGGGTCTTAGCCTAAAACAAAGAATGGGAATCGGGTTATTCCTTTCATGTCTAGGCATGGCAGTATCTGCAATGGTAGAAAGAAAAAGACGTGACGCGGCCATTAGCCAAGGACTTTCGGGAAGCCCCTATGGGGTGGTGAACATGTCTGCATTCTGGCTAGTACCACAATATAGCTTGCTCGGATTAGCTGAAGCGTTCAATGCAATAGGGCAGATAGAGTTCTATTACTCTCAGTTTCCAAAGAGCATGGCTAGCATTGGAGTGGCTCTATTTGCACTTGGATTGGCTGTTGGTAACCTGGTCGGGAGTCTAATTGTGGTAGTTGTGAATGGGTTCACAAAACAAGGAGGAAGAGTGAGTTGGGTCGCGAACAATTTGAACCAAGGTCGCCTCGACTATTACTATTGGATTCTTGCCATTTTGAGTTTGGTAAATTTCTTCTACTTTTTATGGTGTAGTTTGGCTTATGGTCCTTGTGATCAACCAACACATTGGGATGATGAAATTGATCAAGAGGAGGTTCATGAAGAGCAATCTGTCTACATCTCCTGTGATAATTAGCTCTAGGTGAAATTTACTTGATCTCGTCAATTTCAAATTTTTCATTGTAATTTCTACACTTTGATGTTAGAATATAAAATCGTCTTGATCAAATAACTGATTTGTCGATTATAGATTGTTTTTTCATCATAGGTTCTTAGTTCCACACCCCAAGTGTCAGTATGCATGTATATATATAACATCCAATATAACTTTTTTATGCGAATTGAATAACCTAGAATTGATAATTCACTAGCTAGAGCTTGGTATCAAACCTAACAAACTAGGCAAAAAATTAGTCAGCCGTCAGCATCGGTTTCATCATAGCAGATCGGTATAATTATCAACAAACTTAACGAGATATGCGTTGGTTGTAGAATGGCTTTACAACTTACAAGTGATGGAGAGTTGAAAGAGTTCAGTACCAGTTGATAAATGGTAGTTTTGCAAGATATATAATGACCTTTTGACCTTGAGTTCAGTATAAACATATTTATATTACTAATTATGGATAAATTATTGTTACAGATAGCGTAAAGGTGCTAGGAGTGGGTTTCTATCTTTTTAATCCCCATTTTAAAAACGTGTAGCATTTCTTATTCTTTAGAAGAATGGTTGATTTTCTTCTTGGATCCATTATCTGAAGTTTATAATTGTCATCATGCTATTGGAGGAATCCAACTTTTTAATTCATGTTAGGAATATTCAATCTTTTATTTGCTGTAATGATGCTGCATTGTAAGATTTTTTTTTTTAATGATAATTTTTTTCACATTCTACACCATCTATCTCACCTTTCAGCGACGCTTGAACCCACAACGTCTAGGTTGGTGGCAACTTATATACCACTAAAACCAAAGGCCTTGGGTGATGTATACAAGAAGCGTAGAGTGTTGGTTCAACTTGTTGGAATCTTGACATATTAACACGTAATATAAGACATAATAATACACGAGTACGTAGCTGAATGAAGATCAAGTATAGTATGTATTAATTAACATAACGGTTTATCTTATTTACCTTTTCACGTAATGGATCGAACAAGGAACGAATTCAAGAACAATGGATCTAGGGTTTGTATGAAACCACAAAAACAAAACAAGATTCAAAGAGTTGAATCCTCTATATATGGTTTCACACACAACACGTTTTTTAGCAATACAATTAGTATGCTAGTACGAAAACAAGCTAATCACTTTGATGCTTAGCCAAATCAAAAACCCTTGCCTTTAAGGGGGCACACGACCTGTTTTACAATAGCTTGTTTTGGTTTTCTAAGAGCCCTCAATAATGAATCTAAGGGATTCATTATATAGGCTTAATTAGCAAAACTTAGGAAACAAGTTAGGTTTTCAAGCTTTCATAATCCTCCACCAATACCCCTAGGGGCCGGCAACATTAAGGCTCAGAGGAATGATTCTAGATTCTTCCTCTTAGTTACATTTAAGTCCTTGTAGTTAACGTTTAACGGCCGTCAGTCAAATGCAGTTAAGTAATTATATTTGATAACGGTCATTAGGCTCATTTCGTGAAATAACAATTAATATAATACACTAATATATTAATTACTTATTAATTGTTTTTACGTGTTAACGTGTGTGACCCCATAGGCTCACGTAATTTCTGGACATACATTTAATCGTGATATGGACATATCTCAACATGATGTGTGGCTGTTACATTTCTTGTCTCAAATCGTACATCCATGAAGGACGTGGGAGATGTTGGGTGCTTAAAAGTGTGGTTTTACCTTGACTTATGAGACGCATTTCGATACAACGTATACGTATGGTCTTGTACCAAGAACACAATCATAAGCCATAAGTTATAGAGGTGTACGTCAAAGCGTACAATATCTGAGTTCATAATAGTTATTTAGACTTAATAGCAAATTTCTATTGGAAAGATATTGAGTATTTTATATGTCATGTTACACTTTACTGTTAACGTTGTTGGTTATATCATATGCGATCAACCTTTATTTCTCTCTTGTAGATAGCAAATGTATAAAACAGGAAATGCACTTCAGAGTAGTTTCCATTTTGCGTAACAGGCCAGTTTTGTTAGCAGTTTAAACACCATTAAACTTTTGAATGTTTTATTTAAAAATTTGTACATGCAATCGGTCAAAATCTCCCGTGTGTTTACACTTAAACTGTTGACTTTTGCTTAAGAGGTGGTACTGTGGCATTTGTGTTGATTTTCTTTGGATTCCGTTGGTAATAATATTCAAGGCAGACATACAATAAACATTCCACTAGCTAATTAGGTTGATAATTTAATGACAGTTTCTAGGGTGGGATTGACTTGGAAGCTTTGGACAAGAATTTCTGGTGACGATTTTTATTAATGAAGTCTTTGTTAAAGTGCTTTGAGACGAATGCTTTCGCTTTGGATGTCGAAGTCAACCTCTAGAAAACCTCTGTTTCATGTTGATGTCGTTGAATACATGAAAATTAGTATACTACGGAATAACTTGTAATATGAGATGTGGTACCCATGTGGTTAAATTCACTTGTCTGAAATACTAATTATCGATGGGTGCTACATGAAATTTTTCGCTTCATGGATGCTAAATTACTAAAAAAGAGATGTTCAAGAAAGAAGTTTCAATATGGGTAATCATCTAACATCTCTTGTATTTGTGCGAGTATTTTTGTGCTCCAGAGTGTCTCTCACGCCAACGAAATGGACAACTCGCGTAGTTATCTCAAGTTGCAATTCTTGATTTACTTTGTAATTCTCTAAACGGCCTAAACACTCACCATCTTATGGGCTCCAATAATTGTGGTTAACTCTGGCTGTACGTCTAACTTTTCATTATATATGGGCCAGATCTTACGTCAAGCTTCATGTTAATTACAAACAATAATAATACTCTTCCATTATTGGGCTACCTTCTCACCCCATTTCATTTGAATATGGATTTGGATCAAATAAGTATTACTCCCTCCGTCTCATATTTATAGTCCACATTTCTTGTTGATCCCAGTTGAGCAATTGATCTAGAATTACTATCTTAGTTAAACCAAGACAATAATGTATAGAAGCTGACTTGTATGTAACCTTAATCACTATGCGGAATATAGTAATTAACTTAAGAAGAACACGACACAAGTAATTCACACCTTAAACACTNGGTTCAGGTGCCTGATTCATTTGGTAATGTGGAGGTTGGTCATGATACGAAAAGTCGTAATTGCTACAAGGAAATGGATTCCTTGTTTGACAATCAGAGCTGAAGTGTGGACCTCCACAGAATTCACAACAGTAAAACTGCTGTGATTGACTCGGTGAATCATATGGATGTTGGACATAACCAAAGTTCTGATTGTTACCGGGAAACTATTCATAGACAAACGTGTTTACGGTTTGACACTCAAATCCTTGGTGAGGACCTCCACAAAATTCACACGAATACGTATGAATCTCATGATGTGGTGGCTGATGGAATAAATCAGATGTATCATGGTGAAAATAAGGATCTTGGTTATAGACAGACCCGTATCCCGACTCTACCATGCCACAACTGGGGCAATTACCATCATTATGAGGACCACCACACCATTGGCAATCAAGAAGGTGTGGATGAGACATAGAAAGAATCAAATGGTAACTGAGGGGTAGGGATAAAGAATCAAACTGATAAGAGGGATAAGAAGAATATTTTTGGGGTTTTTGATAAACATTTTGAAAAACAGAATAAAAAGGAAAATCTTTTTGGAAATCGATCCGTCAAACGAATTAACTTCACGATTATTTTGGATTTTTATAAAAAGAGTGAAAATATGGACAAGGATATGGTAAATATACAATGAGGTGAATATCCAAAGATCACTAATCTTCAAATACGTTTGAATACGCACACAACCTCCCCGGCAGCGGCGCCAAAATTTGATTGGCCCAGAAACGGTCAACAAAAGTCAACCAAGGAATTGGTCAACTAAAGTCAAACTATCTAAGGGCTCAATGCAAGTGTCCAAGGAGTATAGAATATTCCCGGGTCGTTTATTCCCCAGTGAGGTGTGAATTGTATCGAAAACGTGTTTGTGATCGGGTGAATTTGGACAGAAAAGGGTTTGAATTGATTACACTAAGGAAATAAAAATGAAATAGCTTAAACAAGCTATAAGAACTAGGACAAGAAAGGAAATTAGCTAGAAACGTTTAAAATCTAAAAATGCGACAGTTAATTTAAAACTACGTTAATGTACCAAATAAAACGCGAGTTTTGAGAAATAAAAAGCCTACGGATATGAAAATTACTTTTTTACGAACCTAATGACAAAAGAAAATTATAGGAAAAAGAAAAGTATTTTTTACACTATTATATTAATTATTATTAATTAAAAACTATTTAAATACTAATTAAACTAATTTAAATTGTAATAAATAGTAAATGAAAAGTAAAAATTCTAAAACTTTTTCTAAAAATATTTATTACTATTAGAAAGCTGGGAAAAATAAGAAAGTGACTAAAAGCTTAATAAATAAGCTGGAAATAAGCTGAAAGGGAAAATAAGCTTAAATAGGAACTAAGTACTATATAAACAAGAGAGGAAAAGAAATACACTAAGGTAGCTATAGCCCAGATGGTGCACGACCTCCCTTTGGTTTTGACCAAATTTGGCCAAAAGGTCTAGAGTTCGAATCCCACTCTTGGCAGATTTCTATTTTATTTATCTTTTCTGAATTTTCTTTTACAAAACTACTAAAAACTTTTATTTAAACAACTTTTATAAAGGAAGACTTTTTTTTTTTTTTTTTAAGCAACAAATAAGCTCTGCAAGAGCTTATTTTTCCAACAGTTGAGCTTTTACAAGCTTAACTTGGATTTTTGGGGTCAAAAGCTCCTAACAAGCTACAATCTAAACCAGGAGCCTAAAATAAGCTAGAAACAAGTGAGTTGAACTAAGATTAAGCAAACTTAATAAGAAAAATGCACTGGATAAGCTAAAGAGAAGAAATAAGCAATTCCAACACCACTGCCAAACAAGCAGACCTGCAGGGATGTTTAAAGCTAAATTAAGCTAGGGGCACAAGCTTAGAAGACAAAAGTGAGCTTGGAAATAGCAAGCTAGCTGAGAGAGCTTCTCAAAAAGCTAATAAGCACAAGCTTATTCCTACAGGAAAGCTCTACAAGAGCTTGTGAAAGTGCTTTGTCCACACTGATGACTCAGTGTGGATAAACTCAGTGACACTATTTGATGGCTTAAAATTAAGCATATGAACAAGCTAGGAAAAGAGAGATAAGCACTGGAATAAGCAGTTGATACAGTAAGGTTCCCAAAATGTTAAAAATCTCAGACTAAAGGTCACTAATCATCAATATTCAAGCCTAGGAAAAGTGGCTTTTGGCCAAACTAACTGGTGCAGGGCATACTTGTGCAAAACAGGCCAAAGTGAGGACCAAAATAAGCAGTAAAGAAAAATCACAAAATTATACAAAAATGGGCATTCAAAAGCTGAGCTTCCATATTTTAAGAATCCAGAAGCTCATAAACTACAACTGATTATTGAAAGCCTGAAAATTCTTGCCAGAAATAAAGAAAACTGAGAAACTTGCAATTTGACTTTTTGAGATTGTACAATCTTTTGACTTTTATGAGCTTCTAACCTAATCTAATGACTGAAAATGTTAATAGAAGTTGAAATTAAACTACATTAAGCTATTTTGAACACAAATGAACTGATATTCACTGGACTAGATCCCTAAAAACCTATCAGTTAACAAGCTAATGAGATAAGAAACTAATTTTTGACTTTTATACAAAAGAGTTCTAAAATATTATGACTAAACTAATCTAAATACACCTATTGCAGACTACTAAAGCTAAATTAACAACCAAACAACAACAAGAACACCCAGTGTAAACCTGATCCAAACACCCCCTTATTAAACTGAAAATGAGAATTTTGCAGCATAAGACTGTTTTAAACCATTAAACTGAATCACAAGTTCATATTATGATGTTGTTAGACAAATTACACTCAGAGATTTCAAGCTAAACTACAATTGCCCATGAATCCATATTATATTAAATTAACAGTTTAACTAAGAAAAGTGAGCAAAATGAAATCTAATTAACACCTAAGCAATTTCAAACAACAATTCAACTAAGATACCCTAAATGAGTACAAAAGAACGAAATAAGCACTACAACAAGCACTGTAACAGTAAAATGCCAAGAGTTGAAAAATAAGCTTACAAATGATCCAAGCTAAGAATCTGGGAACCAAGAACCAATTTCACTTCCTAAAGCCTCCCTTGAGACTACTAAACCAAAGCCATCCNCCATGAGCACGTGTTTCAAACAAACCCAAGTCCCTCAAAGAGACCATGAGAATAAGATATCCAACACTAAATTGGTCAACAACATAGTTGAAACACCTCCCACTCAAAACCTTGACGAAGAATTCAAGGAGCTNCCATGAGCACGTGTTTCAAACAAACCCAAGTCCCTCAAAGAGACCATGAGAATAAGATATCCAACACTAAATTGGTCAACAACATAGTTGAAACACCTCCCACTCAAAACCTTGACGAAGAATTCAAGGAGCTCCACCTTGAACGTCCGGTTATTGATGTGTTAGAGCGAGCCCCCTACTATAACGCCCTCTAAGAAAGATATGAGAAGAAGCTCAAGTTAGGAGACAAGGGGACCGCCTTTGTTCGGAACAAGCTACCTAAGAAATTAGACGACCCAGGCTTATTTGTCCTACCGTGCAAGATCGGTAATTCGGAGGCTTATGACAAATTAGCCGATCTTGGTTCAAACCTTAACTTACTTCCACTACCCCTCTACACCACCCTCAAACTAGGAAAGCTAGAAGAAACCGAGGTAATAATAGGTTTAGCGGATGGAAGTGTAGCATATCCGGTAGGAGTAGTAAAGGACGTGGTAGTTCACATAGGGAAGTTGACAATTTTAGCCGATTTCCACGTCCTCGACATGATTGGCGACCCTACATGCCCCTTGTTGATAGGAAGAGGATTTCTAGCCACCGCTAGTGCTATGATTGATTGTAAGGGATCCAAAATAGCGGTAGGTGAAGGAGAAACTTGGTCGATATATGATGTTAAGAAACATGCCTATGACACCCTTGAGGAATCAACCGATGTTAATAGGAGGCCCTCTAGATACGGACCATGGTTAGAAGGAGACTTCATAGGACCCCAACGCCCATTCTACCTAGAAGAGGAATTTGTAAACCGAAGACAAACGGTAGAACAACTTTTGGCTAGGGACACCGAGTTAGATCCCTTTGAAGATCCCCTAGTTTTTAGAAAGATGACCGACTTCCTAGGAGTTTTGCCAATTAACCTAGCCATGAATAAGTGGAAAAGCGAAGGCGATAAACATAAGTGGAATTGGGAAAAGCTACCTAAGGAAGGAGACGGATCATGGCACATAAAGATGACTCTATATGATCCGGATGGAGAGAAGTTTGAGAGGTCATATTTCACAAAACACACCAATAGGACACTTCCAACCAAAATCAACCCTAAGGATGTCCTCGATGCGGAACTCACCTACGTAGGATAGGGTGACTTTGAGTCTAGCTACAAGACTCGTTAATAAAGAAAAGCGCTTCTTGGGAGGCAACCCAAGCTTTGTGTTTATTTGTTTGTTTGTTTGATTTTATTTGTTTCGTATATATGTTATTTTTCTTGTTATTGATTCATGCTTCGAAAACTAACTTGTGAAAATGCTTTATTTTGTTTTTAACTTCGTCTTAACTACATATAAAGGTATTTTGCAAAAGATAAGTGTAAGGGAAATCTAAATCGGTT
>LBNU01026780.1:1557-13844 GCA_014162995.1 Artemisia annua | reverse complement strand
CACCCTCAGAAGGGTTCCGCCCGTGTAACCCCAGGGTTCCGCCAGAACTGACAGAACAAAACTTGCACACAAAGTAAATCTCTCCAAGACAAACAAGGTCACATCAATTTATTTCATGCATTGACTCAATGTGGAATACTTCCAAAGATGTGTAAGAACCAAAGATGGTCAAACACATAAACTTTCCATAAATGCACATTGATGAGATGTGACACTTTCTTTTTAAAGAAATAAAAACTATGTTATGTTTAAAAAGAAATGTAAAGTCTAGTTTATACAAGACTTAAAACTAAAGTGATGAATTACTTATAAGCTAAAGTTTGTACTTTGTCATTAACAAAACTTAGCAAAGATCATAAAATATAAATAATGTTTTTAGGCGATATTTGTATTAACAAAAGGTTCAAACTTTTTATTAAAACTTGATAAAAACTAATAGATCTAATTAATAAACTGTAACACCTTAGGCAAATCCCACATTGGCCATGACTTGGAGTGATGTTGGGACATATGATAACATTCGCCTTATATGACAACAACGCGTTTTGTTGTCTAACGGTTAATCGCCCATACGATTAAGCGTGCTCATGTGAGAGTAGTACTGGCTTGGGTGACCTGCCGGGAAGTCTTCACATGAGGGCCACAAAAGCAAAGCCGTGAGCCTTCGGGCAAAGCGGACAATATTGTGGTCTATAAGGCGGGGTGTTACATAAACTATCTAAAAATAACTACTAAATAAAAGGGTGCTCTCAAACTTAAGAGATGTCAAGGCTTATTTGAAAAATAAGCCGAGCTTAACAAGCTCATGCATCTCTCTTTTGTTGTTTGAATCGAGCTAGAGGATGAAAAAGAGAAGAAGTAATAAGACATTATATGATAAAAACTAATAAAAATGTAAACTTGTTATAAAATAAGTGAAATAAAGTCTATTTAGAAAAAGTGTGAAAGAGAGTTTTATAAAAGTGAAGTAATTATAAAAGCTTAATCGATTTTAGAAAAAGAAAATAAAGAAAGAGATGAGAAAAATAATAAGAAAGTAACCTCCATAATCTTCATTAATAAGCAATAAAAAGTTTAACACAATAAGCTCTCAAAATAATCTCAAAATTACATCAAAATAAGCTAGAATGATACTCTTACTCTACTCCTAATAATAACTCTACACTACTCCTAATTTAATTTCCTACTCCTAATGCTCTTTTTGTGNCTACTAAATAAAAGGGTGCTCTCAAACTTAAGAGATGTCAAGGCTTATTTGAAAAATAAGCCGAGCTTAACAAGCTCATGCATCTCTCTTTTGTTGTTTGAATCGAGCTAGAGGATGAAAAAGAGAAGAAGTAATAAGACATTATATGATAAAAACTAATAAAAATGTAAACTTGTTATAAAATAAGTGAAATAAAGTCTATTTAGAAAAAGTGTGAAAGAGAGTTTTATAAAAGTGAAGTAATTATAAAAGCTTAATCGATTTTAGAAAAAGAAAATAAAGAAAGAGATGAGAAAAATAATAAGAAAGTAACCTCCATAATCTTCATTAATAAGCAATAAAAAGTTTAACACAATAAGCTCTCAAAATAATCTCAAAATTACATCAAAATAAGCTAGAATGATACTCTTACTCTACTCCTAATAATAACTCTACACTACTCCTAATTTAATTTCCTACTCCTAATGCTCTTTTTGTGTGTGTGATCCGGATGATTATGTAGTACACAATGGCTGTGTATCTGGTCCTTCACTTAGTGTCCACATGCATTCTTCCAATAGACAGCTCATACCAATCATTGTGCCACGTGTCAGCTCCTCATTGGCTAGCCACCGCTTCTAGAACCTTGTACTGATACCTCGGACTGACGCACTGCACCTCGTACCTGCCACACTACAACCTCGTACTGACACACGCCTGCACACGTCTGTCTCGTCATTAAGTACACGTCTCATCATCTGATTGGTCCGTCGCTCTGCCACGTCTGCAACCTCGTACCTGCATTTATGACACCTCGTACCAATGATTAGCTACCGCCACATAGCGGCCTCTGATTAGTCTACGTCACCTAACACGTCAGCAGGTGGGACCCACAAGCTGTGATATCTCAGGTGGGGCTCACTGCCACGTGTCATGCTCTGATTGGTCCACGTGTCGGATCTGGTCAACGGTCAACTGGGTCGATAACGGGTCCGGGTCGGGTCTGGATACAGGTCGGGTGCCACGTGGACCAATGAGGTGGCGCCACGTGGCAGGGACAATATTACCCCAAATTTGCACCAAGTAGGAATCGAACCCGGGTCTTGGCTGTGGGGGTGAAGCATGCTTACCAACTGGGCTAAGCATAGCTTCAGTTATTATATCTGTTTGGTTGTTTTTATAGCATACATGGCGCAGTCCAGATTTTAGTATAAAAAAGGTTCAATAAACTTTTGGTTCGGGTCATTTAGAGAAGGGTCAAGAGTATATGAAAATACCGTCGGACTCGTTTTTTCGTGGTTTTTCCAATGATGTGCTCGTGGAATTTTTTCGACTTCGTCTGAACCTCGTAAAACGTGTAAACGTCATCGAAACTAATCCGAAAATCACTGTTTTTGCTTTGTTTTCAAACCCTTTGTACCTGCAAGATATAATAACACATTCCAAACATATATGCAATATAATTTAATTTATTTCATGGTTATTAGTCCATTTTAGTGCATTTTTTAGTATAAAAATGATGTATGTTTACGCATACATCATCCGTATTTAAAGGACCGTCCTACGCTACTTGAGCTGGCTATAAATACTGGACCATTTCAACAGTTTTTCTTTACCTCTTGCCACCAAAAAAAATTTGTCTTCTTAATCTCTTTCTTTGATCACATTAACAAGTTGTTATTTGTTTATAAGTGATCTCATTCTTTCTTCTATCCAAGTGCAAGAGAAGAACGCTCGTATTCGCCAGAAACGAAGTGTTATAGAATAGGCATTACATACGTAACCTTTGTTACGATTCTCTTCTCTCTTAGTCCTCATTCTCTCATATAGATTGATCCGACTTGTGTGTAAGTCGGTAATTGTAGTGTTGTGTGTTGATCCGGACAAGGTGTAGGTCCGTGAAGTGTTGTGTTTTGTTGTGTAGTTTGGTTCTAGCTAGGATTAGGATTCGACATTTTGCTTAGTGTCGTAAATCGGTGTAAGCAACGGTGTATGGTCTCTGACTATAGGGAGCTTGTTGACATAGTGTTGTGAAATCTCGAGTGTGGTACTCAGGGAGTGGAGTAGGGCGAACGGTGAGCTTCGTAGCTGAACCACTATAAATCTCTACACATCGGTTTGATCGTTCTCTTTCCTTTCTTTACTTTTATACTTTGTTATTCATTGTAATTTATCTTTACAGCCCATATATATTGTTGATTGACTTCATATAATTTTGAATCAAAAAGATTCTCAAAAAGAATAAATTTGTTTTAAAAACAAAATTAAAACGGTGAAACTATTCAACCTCCCCTCCCCCCTTCTAGTTTCTACATGGTGAATGGAACTTTTTTTGTCTTCAATATGCCAATGTCATGTAAATATATATCACATGGGATTATGAAAATCATAGTTTCTACGTATCTCTTTGTCTCGATTTGGTTCAGTTTACTTCAGTTATCCTTGTGCTTTGATTAGAAATTGTACTTACTTCATAGATGGTGAATGGAACTTTTTTTCGTCTTCAATATGATAATGTAATATATATCAACATGAGTTTATGAAAATCATAGTTTCTACGTATCTCTTTTGTCTCGATTTAGTTCAGTTTACTTCAGTTATCCTTGTGCTTTGATTAGAAATTGTACTTACGTATAAATATATGAATAAAATAATTAAGAAATGACTCGCAACACAAGTTTGTTAATCAGGTGAAGTAAACCCTGTAAAAACTAGGAGAGAGCAACAAAAACGAAAAACATACCCAAAAACCGAAAAAAATGCCCAAAAAAAAAAGAACTAATTATAAAACCGATGTGCGGTTTTGGTTTTTAAAAAAACCAAAAGTTTCGGTTCGGTTTTTGGTTTTATATGAAAACTCAAACCGGAAAAAACCGAACCACCCTATACTAATATTCATAAAACTGATAAAAATATACATATTAGTTTTGATATAAAGTTAGTTTTCCGTATGAACACATTTACATTTAGAGTTTTGTGAAACACATTTGTTAAGGTAAGGAATTGCAAAAAAAAAAAAAAAAAAAAGTTGGGTTAATAATGCATTTGCTATATGTATTGCCGCAACTATGCACGGTATCAAAACAGTATATTACAATACAATTATATGTCGGTAATTATTAGCAACCGACTATCGCAGCAAAACGTCAATCTAAATTCATTTGTATATTACAACCACTTTAGATGAATTGTGGTCTCTAACAAAACTGAAATATAGCCCCTTAACTTTGCTAATAAGTTAACCATTAGCCATTAGATCTGTTAAACTCTATACTTTTACTCATTTACTCTATTTGAGCTTAAACTCTATACGAATGACACATAATAAACCTTAAACCCATTAATCATTAATAATATAATAAATAAAACCTTAAACCCACTAAATTCTATATTTTTACTCTTTTAGGTCATCTCGTTCATGTATTTATCATATATAGCCCAAATTCAATTCTAATATGGTTTTTTTCTTATATACTAAATTTGTAAGTTAAAGAATAGTCCAAGGATCATTTCTGTAACTAAACTCAACAAAATTTTCCTTATAAATAGCTTACTTGTAGGCGTGTGTTAGCCACACTCACTAACTTTGCTTCACTAATTTCAAATGTCTACAATCCCTGTCAATGGCATGGTGCACCACCAAACTACCCTCGAGCTCGAACCCAACGACTTGTTTGACTACTCGAAACGATCCCAATGGCTAAGAGCTGCGGTTCTAGGAGCAACTGATGGGTTAGTCTCCACTGCTTCCCTAATGATGGGAATCGGAGCCATTAAAAAGGACATCAAAGCCATGATCTTGATTGGCTTTGCTGGCTTAGTAGCTGGAGCTTGCAGCATGGCTATAGGAGAATTTGTATCCGTTTATTCACAACTTGATGTAGAAGTTGCCCAAATGAAAAGGGATTTCAACCGAAGAGATGATGTTGAAGCTGAAGTTGACGGCTTGCCAAACCCATGGCAAGCCGCAGCTGCATCAGCTTTAGCTTTTTCTTTGGGGGCAATGGTACCTTTATTAGCCGCTTCATTCATACAGCCTTACAAAGTGAGGATTATAGTGGTTGGCGCAGCAGTGACTATGGCATTGGCGATTTTTGGGTGGTTAGGAGCGGCCTTGGGGCGTGCTCCAGCTATCAAATCCTCCATTCGAGTGGTAGTTGGAGGTTGGATAGCTATGGCCATTACATTTGGCTTAACAAAGTTGATTGGTACAAAGGGACTCCATTGAGGTCTATAGGAGCGGAGCTTTCATCTTATATTATGCATGGTTTCAACTTTTAATATTTATTTTCCTTATTACATATACTTAAAGAAAACTATGTCAATTGCACCTTTTATTTTAAATCTAAGTTTTAACTCTTCGATGTGTAGGACCAATGCAAGCGTTTGTAAATATATACACGAATGGATATGATATATAGCCACATCTTTTACGTTTAACACTCTAACCATTTTATTCAGTAAGTAACTCGTGACTGGGTTCTCTCAAACGAACGATTGAGTTGATATACGAGTTTGTGCTGCCTTTTGTGACTTCCTAGTCTCCTAAAAAAATTGTTTTGGTTTTGTTCACAGGATAACGTAATTGCAAAACCATTAGTATTATCATCACGGTTTTTTCATAGGAAAGTCGAATACAATTTCAAATTGAGAATGTACAAGAATGAGTGTTGCAACATGTGTATACAAGATCTTGTCGGACTTTGGCCAACTTTCAAGTGCTTCAGTAACTCGGTCTACAATGCATAACTTATGTAGAAAGAAAAAATAATAATTTGTTTTCATTTTAGTTAAAAGATAAGTATGTAACAACTTATGTAGCAACTTACTTTCACAAATGTCCTATTAAAATCCGTCAATTCTAAAAAGTACTCTAATAACTTAAAAACTTTGATAATTTTGTGTTACTATCGTCATATACTTATTTTTAATGAGCAAAATTTAGGCATTGACACGCGTATATGCCATAAACATCACATTATTTTAGATGAAAACTCCAGCTATTTATTTAGCAACATACTTTCTTAAAAGATTAGGATCTTCTGATGTTAAAAATGAACATGATGAGTCATGTTAAGTTTATTGTGAGTGAGAAAGAAAAAATAAAATATTATTGTGAGACTTTTGCATAATTTTAAATTAAATATTTCACTCACAACAAACTAATATTACCTATTATGTTCATTTTGAACATTATTGACATGAGCTCTACATATTGCTACTTTAGATCTGCACGTCGGGGAAAAAACAAAGATAGTACGAAGTATTTATGTTAACCAGCGTAATCGATAACCGGTAACGACACATCAGCATACATATTATACGCATATTATATTAGAACAGAATGTGAAATTATGTAAAGTATATTGTAACACATAGTATTATTGATATAGTAATAATTAAACATTAAATTACATGCTATTTGACGAACTAATTTATACTACATATAACGGAGGATGACATTTCTTCTATTAAATACACTAAGACAATATATAAATAAAATATTAAGCATTACAAGTAATAAATTTTAAAATACATTAACGTTTAAAATAATAATAATAATAATAATAATAATAATAATAATAATAATAATAATAATAATACAATCCAATTAAACCAACAAACAAAGTATCTAAGTCAACCAAAACATGTAAAAGAGAATATTAAACTTGAATCATATAGTCAATGCTTATACACTTTTATGAATATTTTGTTAAAAACTATATGTATATTAAACATGGTTTGATTATGATAATCTTGGTTATTTGAAAATAAAAACCAAAATCCAACCGTACATGAGAAGAGGGTTTTTCCGTGTTGGGGGTTTTCAGTTTCTTGGTTATCTTTTTTTGTGATTTTGGATTGAGCGAGTGGGCTCGGTTTGTCGGTTTCCCAAATTTTTTGAACATCTTATCCATAACCTTAATTTTATATAAAGCAAATAGTCATTTTGAATAATGAAAAAACATTGATTCTTAAAATATTTATTATCATAAATGTATAATGAAAAACATTGGCTTTGGTAAAAGAGTTAAATATGCAACATGAAACTTTTGATATTCGTAAATTTATTGTAAAAAACGTATTACTATAAATTAAAAACCATGGTTCACCGAAAATATTTGAGTACATGTTGCCATAACGTGTGAGTACCATGCTACTCTTTATTATTATCGCTCTCTTTTATATAGTTTATCTACTTTAAAGTATGCTTCTTTTATAGTATCAAATGATCGAATTAACAGGACATGTTAACATAAAAGCGGTCTTGGTGACCACCACTGACATATAGCACTAGTGTTTGAATAGATGAAAGAAAGTGACCAGAGAAACTTTTTGAAATTGATTATTCAAATATTGAGATTTCAAGATGTATACCTAACCATATAGTCAATGCTTATACACTTGTATCTGATTCATGGTTAATTTCTTTAAGATTTGGATCCTTTATTTCAAATATTAAACATCACAAAAATGATGAATTTTGTTAAACATTATATATCGATACAATGTTAGGTATACATCTTGTTACTCAATTGCAATTATTTAGTGTATTCGTCCTATGATAAGTGTTTAATTACGATAAATGTTTACTCTTAATTTCAACAAATTACTCGTAAAATACTTGTAAAAGGTAAAGGTGTGACTTTTTTTATTTAATACTAGAATAGGTTTATGGCTTTATGCTACGTTGATATTTTAGTGCATATGGTGATGGTTTTATGTGGATACGTGCATGTGAATCCCGTACGTCACCTACTATTGCTTCACTTTGCTCTTCATCTTAAAGTGTGCATTATATTTTCCCAAAGCTAACATATCTTTTAATCCAAAGGAGTCAAAGTGTCAATTAGTGTGACTTCAACCACTTCTCGTAAAGAGTCTACAAGGCACTTTTTGCATATGCATCTTATTAAAGGCTTTAATACTATGGTTTTAAAAAAGTAGACGAGTCTGTGATAAGTTATATAACGTTTAATACAAAAAATTGGATTCAAGAGACACATTAGTCAAGTACTTTTCCGAATGTGTACCCTAAATATTACCATCATGAATTGAAATAAAAACCAATTTATCTTGTCTTTTTAACATGCTATGTTCCCATAGAGTCTTTATATTTACTTCAATTTTATATACTAAACAGAATGATTTTATATACTAAATTTGATGGTTGATTTTCTAGTGGTTGATTTTATATACTAAATTTGATGGATGATCGTTTACTCTTTTACACTAAAAAATGGTGACAAGATAAATATCATGTGAGACCAAAAAGGGGTTTTTTTAACCAAGAAAGGAGTGCGGATTTTGTAATTGTCTCTCATTCCCTTTAAATTCTAGAGGAAAATTCAATTGGATACCCTTATTTTGGTGCATACCAAGAGACAAATCTCCACCATCATGATTTAAATATGGAAACCTAAGATTAAATTTAAAGTCTAGTTTAAACCTAAGATTAAATATGATTCAAGGGAAAAGTTTAAAGTCTAGTTTGATCTAATAGTGGGTATTAACCTAAGATTAAATATGGAAACCTAAGTCTATGTTTTTTATTTCTTTTTTCTTTGTCTTTTCGTCCTTTTTATTATTCATTTTTTTTTCTTTATTATTATTATTATTATTATTTTTTGGTGTTTTTCTTTTTTCACGCTACTTTTTTTCTTTTTTCTTTTTTTTTTGTTTCTTTTGTTTTGTTTTTTTTTTTTTTTTTTGTCTTTTTTTTTTCACGCAAACTTTTTTTTCTCTTTTTTTGTTTCTTTTTTGTTTTTTTTTCCTAATTCACGTTTTTTGTTTTTTGTTTTTTTTAAATTCATGTTTTTTTTTAATTCACGTTTTTTGCCTTCTTCTCCGCTTTCATACGTTTTCGTCTGTTTTCATACATTTTCGTCCGTTTTCGTCCTTTTTCATACGTTTTCGTCCGTTTTTTACGTTTTCGTCTCTATTCTAACGTTTTCGTCCGTTTTTATACGTTTTCATCTGTTTTCAAACGTTTTCTTCTGTTTTTATACGTTTTAATACGTTTTTGTCTGTTTTCATATGTTTATATACGTTTTCGTCTGTTTTCAGACGTTTTTGTCTGTTTTTTATGTTTTCGCTCATTTTTAGACGTTTTCGTCTATTTTCAGACGTTTTCATCTGTTTTTATACATTTCCGTCCGTTTTCATTCATTTTCTTACGTTTTCATCTGTTTTCTTATATTTTCGTTCGTTTTCATATTATCGTCCGTTTTCATTTATTTTTCTTTCGTTTTTGTCCATTTTTCATACGTTTTCGTCCGTTTTCAGACGTGTTTTTACGCTTTCATACATTTTCGCCTGTTTTCTTACATTTTCGTCTGTTTTCATCTGTTTTTTTACGTTTTCGCCCAATTTCGTCCGTTTTCATACGTTTTCGTCAAATTTTTTACGTTTTCGTTCGTTTTAATACATTTTCGTCCGTTTTCTTTCGTTTTCGTCCATTTTTCATACGTTTCTGTCCGTTTTCATACGTATTCGTCTGTTTTCTTACATTTTCGTCCATTTCTTACGTTTCTTAATATCACAAGTGATTTCTGAATATCACAAGTGATATTCAGTGCTATCCAGAATATCACTTGTGATTTTCTTATGTTTTCGTCCGTTTTCATATGTATTCGTCCGTTTTCATATGTATTAGTCCGTTTTTTTTTTTACCTTTTCGTCCGTTTTCTTACGTTTTCGTCCGTTTTTATACGTTTATGAATATCACAATTGATATTCAGAATATCACTTGTGATTTTCTGAATATCAATGGTGATATTCTAAATATCACTTGCGATTTTCTGAATATCTATCACTTGTGATTTTCATGTTACAAAACATTTGTAGAAAAATCACTTGTCATATTCAGAAAATCACTTATGATATTCAGAATATTACTTGTGATATTCTGAATATCACAGAAAATGACTTGTGATATTCAGAATATCACTTGTGATATTCAGAATATCACTGAATATCACAGAATATCACTTGTGATACTCAGAATATAACTTGTGATATTCAGAATATCACTTGTGATATTTAAAAACATATGAAAACGTATGAAAATCGCAAAAAACATTTAAAAATGGACGAAAACGAATGAAAAAACGGACGAAAATGTAAGAAAACGAATGTATGAAAATGGAAGAAAACGTATGAAAGTGTAAAAACATGTATGAAAAGGACAAAAACGTTTGAAAACTGGACGAAAACGAAAGAAAACGGACGAAAACGTATGAAAACGAACGAAAACGTAAGAAAACGAACGAATATGTATGAAAACGGACAAAACGTATGAAAGCGTAAAAACACGTCTGAAAATGGATGAAGACGTATGAAAAATGGACAAGTATTACTTATGATATAAAGAATATCATTTATGGTACTCATAGTATCACTTATGATATTCTGCATATCACAGAGAATCACTTGTGATATTCTGAATATCACAGAATATCACTTGTGATATTCAGAATATAACTTGTGATGTTTAAAATATCACAGAATATCACTTGTAATATTCAGAATATAACTTTTGATATTTAGAATATCACTTGTGATATTTAGAAACATATGAAAACGTCTAAAAATGGCAAAAAAAATTTAAACGGACGAAAACGAACGAAAATGTATGAAAATGAAAGAAAATTGTGACAACCGTGATTTTAGCAGATTAGTTTGACTGATAGTCTTGACTCATTTTACTTTGTTTGGTGTGAATTAAGTGTTTCTGTGTTGTATATGTGTGAGATACGTATATTATATTTATGATAAGTATGAATGTGGCACTAAATCCCTTTGCGTGTAAGGTTGTTGTTGTGATTTGAGGAGTGTTGAGTTTGGGAAAGTTCATTTTGATCGCCTTTGTGGTGTAGAAATGACTTGTGTAATTTTGGTGTTTCGTGGTTTTGCGTAACAAGTTTGCGTTCAAGTGTATGAACGATAGTAAGTTACGAGGAGATTGTTTTCGTGAGTTATATTTATAAAGTGTGTGAAATTCTATTTTTGGAAACTTTGTTTTGAAAATGATAATTTTCCGAGTCGTCGTAAAAATGAAGGTTTATCGCGTAAGGTGTTAGGTTTCGGTATATGCTTTTCTAAAATAACAAAACACAAGGTTTTAAGTGTAATAATTAATATTAATAAAAAATAAAAAATAATATATATATATGTATATGTATATATGTTGGGCTGAATTTTCATATAAAAATACATAAGGGTGTTGGGTTTAATGTATTTATCAAACAAGGAATCCTAGTCCAACCCAAACAAGCCCAATTCCCCACCCTTATACCCTAAAAACGACCCCAACCCATTCTTTTGGGATATACGGTCGATCTAGGAGAGCAGAAGAAGAAGAAAAAAAAGTTAGGGTTTTCTATTGAAGCAAAAATCAAAGATCAAGGTATAATTCTTAAAACACATGTTCAATTGTTTGATTAATTATTCGAATTCATGTAATATTAAGTATGATGGATCTAGGGTTTGTAAGTTTCTGTAAATTAATTAATTAAAAAATGTTGGGATTAATTAATGATTATATTATGATGATTGGTGAAGAGAATTGAGCGTAAAACATGCTAGTTATTGAGTTAGGGTTTGGACAGAAAATTAGTGCTGTAAAGATTCGAAGGTATTTAACAGATGGTGATGAGTTATGTGAAAACGTAGAGGGGGGGGGTGAATACGTTACCGTTTAAAAACTTTATTACTTGTTGTATCAAATATCCAATTTTAGCTTATTCTAATATGAAAGATGTTATGTGTAGTTTGTGACTAGCATACACTTAAACCATGTTACCACACAAGTATAATCAACAAGTCACAACACAAGCAATCACATAATGCAAACATTAAAGTAAAGCAATAAGTAAAAGAAAGCGCAAACCGAACACGATGATTTATAGTAGTTCGGTCACGGATCTCCTCTCCGCCCTACTCCACTCCCCGAGTACCCAACTCGAGAGTTACTTCACTAGATCAACAACCTCCCTTCTCGGCGGAGAAAACCTTACAATCGTCGCTTACACTTTATCTGGTACAAAGCTAGATACCGGGTTCTTTTACAAAGGTACAACCACTCCTAACGTCGCCTATA
>LBNU01026779.1:71866-98236 GCA_014162995.1 Artemisia annua | reverse complement strand
TAAAAGTCTTATACTAGACTCAGAATTGACTCTCGAATTGACGAAACAAAATGTTAGTATTCGAAAGGATTTATCCAAGTAGAAAAGTACCATTTCGAGAAACTCTTAATTAGATGTTTACCATGACGGGTCTAACTTCCTTTTTAGGAATGTTAACAACATCAAGTTAGTTATTAGGGCTAGTTGTCACCTAAAAGCTGATAATGGATCCCTTTAACTAAGCAACGTAAACGTGTCCCTCGGGTATATGTCTATTAAGAGTGGATCAATTCAAAAAGTGCCAACTCTACCCAACATGTGCAAATTTATCTTAACATATCATGAGCACATGTGAAGGGGGAGTATTTCAAAAGTGCAAAACTCTCAATGTGTTAACAAAAATGTGTTTTATGATCATAAACACTTTGAGAGATTTTCAAGCAAATGGTTTATGGCAACAATAGGATAGTCATGGTGATATAAGGTGACTAAGGTTAGGAAAAACCGTCCTATGATCCGCCAGAACCGGAGGGATCTACCCAAGGACAATTCCAATAGATAGAATTAGAAGTCCTTAGGTATGATTAAAAGAAGGAGTAAAGAATGAAAGGGAAAGAAGGGGTTGAAGAATTAAAAAGAAATGAAATGAGAAAGGGTGAAAAGAAATGAGCCCTCCATATATTCAACCATAGGTCAGACACCGGGTTCAATTCATTTGCTACTGATTGTTACTAAGGTGACATCGGTATTGAAGACAAGACGTCATGGACCCAGTGACGCACTGCACTTAAACCTTCTAGCCACTCGGGTATCTCTCAAAAGATACTTGTTTCATTCTCACGGAGAACCCTGCATAATCTATTGACCACTCATTCCGAGTGTGTTGATATTGAAAAGGAGGTACTCTGCTCCATTCCTCCGATGACTAAATGTGCACTTATTGAGTCTAGAGCCAAGAGATTCATCAAAAGATCTCATAGGAACACACGATATTATTACACTGGTTGTTCTACATCAATGGACGCCAGATGTAAACTTTAGAGTCCTACGCAGGTCTTAGCAATCTGCCAGAACGTTTATGAGAGAATTTACTTATGTACTTCTCAATGATTGAACGGAAACTCCTGCCAGGGTCAACATCAAACAGCCCTGACAGCAGGTCACTTCGGTAATCTCTTGTGGGTTACGCTTAGTGTTTCGGTGGATTCCAAACGGTCTACAGTCGTGGGGTGATCTCCAGCGACTCACCTAATCGTGGGTGTACTTCGGTATGTCTGTGTAAGCTCTTTCGAGGGTATCCGATTAGGAACGGCCATGGTAAGGGTTGGAGAAAGTCTTCACAATATGCTGTTGACGATCTCTAATTCCGAACCTGTAAGTACCGGATGTTTTATTGCTAACTGTTTTATGCAGGTACAACCACCACACTAGTTTCCACATGCTCATACATACATCTCAAAGTCAATGGAAAGTTCTCACTAAGATCAAAGGAAAGCAACAGTCAAAGAAAGATTCTACGCCAAAAAGAAGAATCTACAAAGTAAAGTGATAAAGATCAATGTGAAAGAACAGCGACAACAAATGTACGTATGGCAAAGACTAAAGATGTATGAGCATGTTGGAAAGGCGGTTAACCTACATAGACGAAGTAGTGACGTAAGGCAGATGAACAACCACAACAACAAAGAACAAAGAAAAGTCATCATACAAAGATCACAAAGCATGAAGGAACAAAGAACGATGAACATGGAACAATGACTTATATAATGTTTTCTAAAGACGTCAAGAGCAAAGAATGTTAAAGTTTAAAGACAAAGATGAAGACGTCACGCAACCTTCAATGACCAACACTTAGGGGGAGATTGTTAGCATTGTATTTTTATATTATGAAGTGTCGGTCATTATATTCTTGAATCGTGTAATAGGTTGCGTTAGAAAGTGTTTTAGGAAGTTATATGTTCATTTATCAATCAATAGAAAGTCTAAGGGCCAAACATGTAATAGTCAAAAGCCCTAGACTTGTTAGCACTATAAATACATTGTATACCTTCACTTGGAAGGTTGGTTGATCATTTGGTAATAACATAGCTTATATTTCACACACATGATCCTCCCATCTCTCTCTCTCTACATCTCTCTTTTTCTCTCTAGATTTAGGTGAAGAAGGTCGTGATTTAGGTTGTATACGGGTTCCTACATTTTCTTTTTGAAATTCTATTTTTTTCTGATTTTTTTTTCGAAATCTTTTTTTTTTTATTCTTTTTTTTCTGAAATAATTTGTTCTAGATTTTTTCCCGTGACATGTGAAAAAAATTTTGATTATTTTTTTGTAATATTTACTAATAAAAAAAAATTTCGATAAAAAGAAATCCATTTGTGACAAAAAAAATCTAAAGTGAATTAAAAATAGGTGAAAACGTATACAAACAGACTAAAACGTAGAAAATGCGTATATAAAAACGTAACGGATCCAAAAAAATATTAGGGACTGTGGATGCAATTTTCGCTAAACCACATGGACCATTCATGTAATTTATCCTAAAGACGATGGATGCAATTTTCAAAAATTCAAGGGTAAAATGGTCATAACATTTTTTTTATCTTTATTACTCACATGAAAACAAAAATGTCAACATTAGTGTCAAAAGATTTTTTTTAGTTCACTATGCAAAACTGCTATTATTGACAACTATGGTGTTTTTGCTTTTTTAAAAAATTAGCCCTAAACTTAATAGCTAGACTTGAAAAATATCTTTGGCCCATGATGTAAAATAGCAGGGTACCCGCGCGTTGCGGCGGCGGGTACCCTGAAATAAAATTTTCCGGTGAATCATGTATTTTAGTTTATTATGTTCTTTTTGACAATAAATTTACGGATATCAAAATTTTGGTTTAGCTCGTGTCCGTTCGGGCTCGAGCCCGTTGGCTCGTGCCCGTTCAGGCTCGAGCCCGTTTGGTCCGTGCCCGTTTGGCCCGTGCCCGTTCGGGCTCGAGCCCATTTGGCCCATTGCCCCGTTCGGGCTTGTTTATTTGTATAATGTGCTTTATTATTTGTATTAGTGACATTTAATAATACTACACTTATTAATATTAACTATCCATCAACCTAAATTGTTGTTTTTTTTTGAATATGCAGTTGTTAAGCTCTGATGATAGTGGAGTATGCCACCCAATAGCTTACAATGGAATGGGACATGGCTCTACCAAAATATTGCAGAGAACTCTATGAAGATAATGGATCATATTTAGAGTAGACTTTTAGTTATTAAGGATTTTATATATACTAAGATAAGAATAAAATGAGATAATATGAATAGATCTATATCTATGACTGTAATTTTTAGTGTAATTTTAAGATCCATATTTCAGATATTAGAAGTAAATGTAAATTGCAGTTATAACCTTTAAGATTTGCTAGCATCATATATAATTAGTGTCACAATAGAGTTCTTATGTTTTCTGCTTTGAATTAAGCATATAATTGCAGATTCAAATATGTAAATAAATTGGATATTTGGTGTATAACAAAGAATTTGCATTAAGAAAACGTTTCATTCTATAATTCCTACACACTACAAAAAGCAAAAATTTGTCATACAACGTGAATGCCATTGCTTGCTGTTGTTCTTTTCAGTATTATCGTATATCATGCCAAAGCATATTTCCTTCTAAGTAGTTATTAGCTTAATTCTCTAAAAAGCACCATAATTGTCAATAATGGAAGTTTGCATGGTGAACTAAAAAAATACGCTCCTTTTGAACATTAAATGTTGACATTTTTGTTTTTATAAGTAATAATGATAAAAAAAAATTTATTTGACGACAATTACCCTAAATTTTTGAAAATTTTCATCCAGCGTCCCCTAGGGTAAATTAAATAATAGTTCCATGTGGTTTAGCGCAAAATACATCCACAGCGCCCTAATATTTTTTTTGATCCGTTACGTTTTTATATAGCCTTTTCTACGTTTTTTATCGTTTTAGTTGTTTCTATTATGTTTTCACCTATTTATCACTTTAGATTTTTTCTGTCACAAGTGAAATTTTATCGAAAAAAATTTTATTAGTAAAATATTACCAAAAAAATCAAAAAAAAAAAAAAAAAAAAATCACATTCACGAAAAGAATTCTAAAAAATATTTCGAAAAAAAGAATTTCGAAAAAAAAAATCAGAAAAAAACATAGAATTCGAAAAGGAAATATTTGGAAAAAGAAAAAAGCAGGACTAGGGTGGCANCCATTGTAAGCTATGGGTGCATACATCCACTTATCATCAGAGCTTAACAACTGCAATAATTTCAAAAAACAAAAACAACAATTAGTTGATGATAGTTAATATTAATAAAGTGTAGTTATTTATATTCGAAACATATTAATCTTAATTACCTGAATTTGAAGCTTCAAGAACTTCACATATTCTACGGCTTCTTCAAGCATTGTGCTAATGTCAACCTTAGTACCATTCGGTACAAGGTTTTGTAGGATTCTTAGTCTCTCATTGATCCTCTCTCTTCTTTTCTGTAAATTCAAAAAGTCCATAAGATTATCGGTGAGCATAAAAAATGGAGTAGATACAAAAACTAGATTAATGTTCTCGACACATGCATTTGTTCAAAATTTATTTTTCTTACAAAGTTGTTTTATAAGTATTTTTTAGAAACTAACAATAGTACTTACCCTTGCGTAGAGACTTTGGGGATCAGTGGCAGTGCCTCGACTTGCTCTTGTTTTTCCGTTCGGGTTTGTTGCATCCACGTCTTGAGATTCATTTAGTTCATCATTGGAGCTGCAAGAGCTTGAACTTTGTCCATTATTCCTTTCCCCGTTATTGTTGTTGTTCCCAACTTCTGTCTCATCTATCTTTTGGTTCTTCTTTGGTTGCACATTCTTCTTATTTTTCTATAATAAACATTCAAAAAACAAGATTTAATAAGATTTCTCCAATAAGGTTAATAGTTTATGTTATGACATGTTCTATAAACAATTCATTTCACATTCTCACAACTACGCATAAAATAATATACTTACATTCTCTCTTGAAACTCGAATTCTTTTCTTGGGATTCTTATTGGTTTTCTCATTGTTGACCTCATCATCAATTGCATCAGCCACTTCATGCTTCCTCTTGAGAGGGGTTTCCTTGTCCCGAACAAGTGAATTCTCCATTCCAACGTTCTCCGTCGCTACTCCTTGTCTCACGTAGAGACTTCCATCAGAAAAAACTTGGATTGGTAGCGACAAATTGTTGATCTCGTCCATCATACAAAATTCGTTGGACTGATCACACACATCGTTTGATGGTGAAGGAACAATATTAGAATGGTATAGCGGGAAGCTCTCATGACACGGGTATGAAAGGGAGGCCGTGTCATTACTAGCACGACTACTACAAATGTTTTCTTGAGCAAAAAACTGATAGAAATTAGGGTTAACATTATTGGAAACATTGACTAAATGCTCGTCATCAACAACGAACGAGTCAGAATTGCTAGATTCATCACTAGAATGCATAAACAAGTTAGGAATTTCAATATTTACACCAATATCATATTGACTTGACATTAACCCTTGGCTGGCAAAGAGATCAGAACCTGCGTCGTCGCCGTGGAACATTGTGCTCAAACTACTCCATTCTTCATCAAAGAAGTTTCCAAAAGACTCCATCTTTGTTTTTTTGTTTTTTTTTTCTTTTACTTTTGATGATCAAAGATGTTTTGGAATGATTGAGAGAATGAGGATGAAGTGAAGTATTTATACCCTTTAGTGAGAATTGACTTGTTAATCAATTGCTAATCATTAGTTATGTGGATATTTAAAAATTAGAGTCCACTGTGGGCCAAGCTAAACAGCCAAAGCACAACCAATAAGTGGGACCTATCCATATGTGCATATGAATTTAAAAAGACATTAGAATTTTCTGAACACCACATTTAATATTTTAATGTAACAAACATAATATCAGGTTTATGTACAGGATTTTTTTTCTTATTGATATTGAAACTAATAGCTAGTTTTGATTCTCTACACACTACAAGAAAAAATGCTATAGTGACGAGAATTTAATTACGACTTATATATTTCGTCACTAATTAGTGACGATATAGAATTGTCGTCACTATATATCGTCACTTGCATAGATTAGTCACGAAATTTTCGTCACTCATCTAGTCACGAAAAAGTTTGTCACTAAGTTGACTATTGCAATTAATTCAATAATTTTCTTAATGTAATCTTATTAATTAATTATATTTATTACAATTAAATCAATAATAATTTATTTTTCTAATTTTTCACTTTTCAAGTTTTAAAAGAAGAAAAAAAATCAAGTATTTAAAAGAAAAGTGTTAAAAAAGATGTTAAAAAAGAAAAGTAGTTGTTAACACACACTACTTCTAATTGTTAAAAAAGAAGAAAAAGTCAAAAAAAAAGTCAAGTTTTAAAATCAAGTATTTGAATAAAAACATGCGGATCTCCGACCCGACCCGATATATCCCCAACTGCAGTCATAAGCTATTTCACTTTATTTGGGGCAAATTCACTTTATTTGAAATTCAATACAACAGTGTAGCGCTTTTCGACTTCAATTCGTTCATATCAAGGTTACTGTTATTAAGCTCACGGTTCATATCAGATTGCTGTTATTAAGCTCACGATTCATATCAGATTGCTGTAAGTGTTAGGGTTACGGTTGTTCATCCAGAGGTCAGCGTGCTCTTCATTTGATTGCTGTAGATGCATCGACTATTCATATCAGGTTACTGTTCATACTGTTTCACTATTTGATGAAGTTATTGATTATGAGTTTTGGTTATGTGATTTGATGAAATTATTGATTATGAGTTTAAAGTTGATTTGATGAAATTATTTGATTGCTGGTTTGAAATTATTTGATTGCATGCCAAGTGTTTGATAAAATGTCTAGCAAAATTAATAACACTTTACATGCATATTCAAATGCACTAGTGCAAACCCATTGGTTTGAAATTATTTGATTGATTACTTATTGAATTATTTGATTGATTAGAACTCAGTAGTAATTTTGTTGTGACTTCACTTTAGGTGATTTTTTTAAATGCATTTCCTAGATGATATGTCACTGTAGCTTAATACTTTCTTGTGGAAGTATTAGTTAAATTGATGACGGTTAGTCGGTTAGTGTTTATATTAGTTAAATTTGTTATCCATAAGATGTACGGATGCATCTTTGGTTATAACTAGTGCCTCGTATGTCAAATGCACTATTGTGAGGGCAGATTTTAGGAATCTATATATCGGCTATGTTAGTTAGGCTATTAATCTTTTGGCCAGATTTTAGGGGGTGTTTGTTTAAGCTTATTTGGCCAGCTTTATGAGCTTATTAATCTTTTGAAAACCTCATAAGCTGTTAATTTTTGGACTTATGAGCTTATCAACTTGAGCTTATGAACTTCATAAGCTATAATCGGGATAACCTCATGAGCCCAAAAATAACAGTTTATGAGGTTTTTTGAAAGCTCAATAAGCTCATAAACCAGCCAAATAAGCGTAAACAAACACCTCGGTATTAGTTAAGTGATTAGGAGGAGGATGGCTTAACCAGTTAAAACAACTTTAATTGATTAGATGAAAACCGACCATTTTTGTAATTTTTAAGCAGCTTTAAATGGATGATGTTTTTGTCTGTCATCTGTCAGTTATGCGGGTCCAATAAGAGTTCACGAGCTTTAGCCCAAGCTGCCCAACACTTGTTAGGTTCACTATGCAACAACAGACCTTAGATTTCAAATCAAAATTACTGTTTACTTGTTCGGGTTCTACTATGTAACTGTATACTTAGCGTAACAATATCACTTTTTTCATGTAAACATTAAGTAGTTAGATGAAGGAATGAAGTATCACTTTTTTCGATTACTTTTTTTATCTCTGTGAAATAATAGTTCATAAGAATCAAAGAGGTAGTAGGATGGGATTCAGATATAACTAATTACCACAAGCTAATAGTATTTTTTCTAATAGTTTCTTGATTAGTTTGCGATTGTGATCGAAACAAGGGTGATTTAATAATTTCTAAAATGATTGAGCTGTTTTGTTATGAACTTTACTCTTGGTATATGTCTTTTTGTAGGTTAATATGGATGCGAGTTAGTCATGAAAGATTATTGATTGCATTCTACGAATAAGAGTATAATAAAGGGAAACCATAGAGAAAGGGAATGGGTATTCTTAGCTTAATTTGATATGTCCTTTGAATTCTTTTGATTATGCATTTATATGGTAGGAATGGTAACCCCTTAAAAGTATTGCCACATTGACCCTTTCTGAAGTTGTGGCTCTGCCCATTTTTGAGTTTATTTGATAGCATAAAATTAGGCCTGCAAGTAGTTGCCCATCAGGACTGCTATTGTTTATCAAAGTTGCATACATGTCCATACTCCCCCCTTATAAGCAGCTCTCAAAAGCTCAATTTAAGCTTATTTATCTGCATTTTGGTTTGGTAGTTTATTGGCAGCTTATCTTTATATTTTATCATTCTTAGCCATTTTCATTAGCTTTAGGACAGCTTTTGAATAGCTTAAAGTAGGAGGTTGGGGACTGTTTGGTTCTATGGCAGTCAGTTTTTGTTTCTTTGCTTATTGATTGATTCTGTGCTTATTTGCTTCTAGGATTAGCTTAATTAGGTGAATTCTAGTTTATTTAGTTGCATTTAAGTCCTTAATAGCTTATGTTGTCCTTGGTTTAAACATGCTTGCATATGATCAGTAGCCAGTGTCATGAGGTTCCTTGCATATGATCAGTAGCCAGCGTCATGAGGTTCCATGATATGATGTAAACCTGTGTATGACTGGTCTTCATCTGTTATGCAGGGGATAGGAGACCGAGGATTTTGATGAGTCTGAAGATTATGTTGACGCATGAGATGATGTGTAATTGAAGGATAATATCCGTACGTGTAGAAGTTTAAATGCATGATATAATTGTAGAAATAGTTTATCACTTGAGGATTCTCTTATAGAACCAATATCTCTTTATACCTTTCTTGTTGGAAATCAATAACTGTGATGTTTTGGCATTAGTATGGATCAAGTAATTACTTGTTATTGACTAAACAAATGTCTTTTTGCATCTATAAATACCCATATGTACAATTGTAGGTGCCGCATTATCGGGATATAGGATTTTGGAAAGTGACGAAGTATTTCGTCACTATTGGACATTAAGTTCACCCAAAAAATGACGCCTTTCTTTCGTCACTAATTCCAGCAAATAGTGATGACTTTAGCCACTGTAGTGATGAAATTAAGTGACGAAATGGGTTGTCACACACCCATAAGTGACGACTTTAGTTCGTCACTAATTTAGTGTCAAATATCAGTTTCGTCACTATTAAATTAGTGACGGAGCTATAGTGACGACAAGTGACGACCTTGATTTTCGTGACTAATCCGGTTTAGTGACGATTTTTCCACCTTTAGTGACGATTTTCCTGTCGTCACTATAGCCCTTTTTTCTTGTAGTGACATAAAAAAACGATATTTTTAACATTCATCAATTAATATTTATTATATTATGTATTTTTTTAATGGCTTTGCATTAAAAACAACAACACTACGCACAAGCTCAGACAAAAACAGATTGCAATACTAGAGCTTCCGCTCTGAACACAGCCTGACCCGCACCGAACTCGCACACTCAAGGTCAACACACGGGTTCTCTCACTCCTCTCATTTCCCTATCCCACGTCGCACCACAACCAAGAATAAGAGAATTTTTAAATCTCCTCAACAAGGATTATCTTTGTCAAAAAAAAAAAAAAAAAAAAAAAAAAAAAAGGATATCTTATTTAGGAGGCTTTAGGTTGAAACAAATGCGGTTACGATATCGCCATATGATCCAAAACGTAATTTAAACAACCGCCGAAACATGTCTTGGAAATTAAGTTAAAATTGACTGAATCCCCCCATGATAAAAGATCAAACAAAGTCTTTGGGAAGTCGGCCAAGCGCCACCATTCTTTAACTGAGGACCATAGATATTGGAAGTTCAAGCTCTTGCAGCTCCACCATTATTCATTAGATTATGTATAAGATGTTAGTACTATGTTATTTGGAACGATGGAGTTTAACATATAAATACACACAAACTTTAGTACACAACACTTCTAAAAGCCCATATCTAAGTTTCATAAATTATGTGATGATGGGGGAGGTCTTATGAGCCTTTCGTCTAATCATTGGATGACGACTAACCCTAAATAATTATTTTCAACTAAATGCTAACTAATTTATGTTTCAAAAATAAAAATAAGCGTCGTCTTATCATGCCTAATGTATTTAGTCTTTGTTTTCTAGAAGAACTGATTACACATATATTTTAGTGAATGATTGTAAAATGCCTAATGTATATATTATTCAGCATAATTATCTAAACTACTTATAATTTGTGTTAGCACAAAACACAAATTCAATATGGAGTTGCATAATTACTTGAAAAGGTAATTCATATTATTTAGTAATCAACAATAAAGAACTAAAGCTAAATATGGCGAACGTCTCACAAGATCAATACACATTTGATTATTCATTTCAACTTTTTTGAGCGACAAAATACAATTACAACTAAAAACAAAAAATTCATTGTCATCAGAAGCAAATTATCGAAAAACAGTCTCTGTGTTTTTCCCTTTAAAATGATTATAACTCAAGAACTAATTTAAATCACTTCACCATGCATGTGTACTTGATGTATGTTTAGACAAGTTAATAACAAATATACTAAAACAATTTAAACAAAATAATACAACAAAGTTTCCAAAGTTTAAAATTCTTATTTGAATGAATCAAAGAATTTGACAAGAATTGTTTGAGGAATAACAATCAAAATTGAATGACAATTGAGGTAATCTCCTCTCTAATTTAAACACAAATCTAAGGTATGGTTTAAGTAAGAACTATACTTACTCGCTAAATGTTCAAAGACCTAAGTTCTATTCGATGAGTAAATTCTCTTGAATGTGTATCACATTAATTGCAAGATATGCATTTACTTATTTACAAACATTCTATTTTATAGCGGAGAGTTAGGGTTACAAAGGTTTTATACTTTACACGTATTGAGGATCTAATGGGTGAGTGAGATTGCATTAAATGTTTCTATACCACGTAATTAGATAATGTCATCTATAGGGAAAATGATTGACATTGTTGTACTTTTTACTAACTCTGAAATGTGTGGTTTCCCATGAAGACTTGCTTTATCCTTTTTTTTACAAAAGTAGATTTTCCCGCCTTTGACCTTCTAGATACTTGACATTCTTTGCTTAGTATCTTGGTAAACGAAGAGATCAAACATAGTTCAGTGAGGCATTGCCATCCTCATTAAACTGAACTTCTTCTTTGGATCTTGTGCTTCAGTGACTGAACTGCACCAGTACTGAAGTGAAGATTTTTTTGTCTTCAAGAACTCAGAAGGAGTTGGGCTGAACTATTCTCAGTGACTAAGTATACTTAGGCTATTTTCTATTTAAATCTATTCGGTGATTGTTGATGCTCAAATGGCCTAACATTCTTCCCCTATTCGGATATACAAATATCCCAAGTTTATCACATATAAGTAAGCTAACAACTTCTTCTTACTTACTGGTAAAAATAAAGTAAAATAATAATAAGTAAATAAAGGTTCATTTGATATTCGTTGACTACATTACAAAGTACAAAATTTATCAAATGACTACACTATTTATTGCTTCATGGCTTTTATAATTCTAGTTTGCTTTAGTGGGTTTCTTGCATTTCTCCTTTTAACTTCAGCGACTAGAAAGAAGCTGAAAGTTCTTGCAAGATCAGTCTTCCTTGGGCCTTGGTGATGTCTATAGAAGATTCCTTATACTAAGTACAATTGTTCATTGGTCAGCTTTGAGAGTTCCTCATATCATTGAAGTCTTGTCTCTGTGGTGAATTGAAGTAAACCATCCCAAGTATAGGTTCATTGAGTACATGTCCAACATGATGGTTTTCATACGCTACCATTTCTTAATTTCTTTGTAGCATTTAGTGGACCTAAAGAGTTCTTTGAGGTTATCAGCTTCTCTCTTCCTCTTCTTGGTATTCTTGTTCTTCATATTAGACTCTTCTCAAGTTATGTCTTCCTCCCCTTCTTGGTATTCTTGGTATTCTCAGCTTCTCTCTTCCTCTTCGTATTAGACTTTAATATTCCGTACTTGCCTTTTTTATACCATTTTAACAATATTTGTATTTGACTTGCGTAACTCAAAAGATATTGTCGTATATTAGCGCTATTAATATAATTTTTAACGAAATGCGACGATTCCTCTCAATTGAATAAAAAGAAACTTGGTTTATTCGACTCGAACACTTGAATATACTCGTAAGCGACATGTCTTGTTTAGGGACAACGATACATTCGTATTTTACTTGCAGAACTCAAAAGATGATGTCACATATATGCGCTATCATTACAATATAATGAAATGTGATTGATTCTTATCTATTAAATAGGAAGACAGTTGGTTAGTAACTAAATTATTTCATTTATTGGCTTAATATTTAAAAATTACATAGTAGCAATTAACATATGATGCACCTAAAACAAATATACACCTCTTTTTAAATTTTCCACCCATTTAAAATATATTAGCTAAAATTTCTTATCATTTTTCTAATTCTATTTTCTATTCTCATCATATCTCTCTCTATTAACCAAAGTTGCAAAAATTGTGAATCGATAGTCGATGGTCGACCCCTTGTAGCTTGTAATCAGTTTAGGCGGGATTAATCGTTGATTAATCGGACTGACATTTCCGACAAGTTTTCAGTATTTTCGGCAAGTTTTAGATATTTTCGGGAAGTTTTATGTATTTCTGGCAAAAATTTTCTTAAAAAAAATCTTGTAATAGATATAAACAACGACTAAAAATTATTTAAATAATTTTACGATGAGTTTGAGTATTTCCGATAAGATTTGAAAGTTTCCGGAAAGTTTGATCATCATTGCCCGTCATTGACCGCCCTTGACTACGGTTAACCGATTTACAAAAATCGAAAAAATTGATGGCCTTGTAGCACCTAGTTGGTAATTAATCGGTCTTTTATATAGGCTTTGTTTTACAACACTGCTATTAACATATAAGAAATATATCTATACAGGTAGGTGGAAAGATGGTGAGAAACAATAAATAAATACAATGAAATTAGGGCTGGCCTCATCGTGGGGTTAGGTCGACATTCTTTTAAGAATTATATAATGAGTTCAAAACCGACATATGATACCGCGAAGGGTGTTTTTGTCCCCTCGTATGCCCTAAAACCATAAGCCATAGTATCTCACAAAGATCTTATTTTCTTTTGTAAGAAAAACATCAAAATGTTTAAAAATAAAATGAATCTTCAACAAAGTTGAAATTTTTGATAAAATAAATTAGTACAGCTTGAAAGAATATCTTATACTGTAGTACGTGTTTCATTGACCAATCGATAGAACGTGTACACAAAAAAGTGATTATAAAAGTTTCTGGCAAATATTTGATCGAACACTAATTAAGATTATGTTAGATTTAGTTAGAATAGATCGATAGTTAATTATAAAAGTTTCTGGCAAATATTTGATCAAACACTAATTAAGATTATATTAGATTTAGTTAGAATAGATCGATAGTTGATTATATAAGTTTCTGGCAAAGTTGGAAACTTAATTATTTTTTTTGTTTATTTAATTTTTTCATAAGAACAAAAAGTGAAGGGAGGCGTTGTAAACAATTTTGTTTTCTTCAACCTAGTTTCTCAAGAATTCATAGGTTAATTTGCCATTTCGTTTGGCCAACTTATAACGAGATTTGAAATAATCGCATAGTAAAATTTGTACGTGACGTAGACATATTACGAGTTGAGACATGGTGCATGACTCACATTCCTGAAGACCATCATGCAAAACTATTATGTAGATATAAAGTTTGAGAATTCTACAATGCAAGTTACTCCAAACAAGAGAAACTGATGTTCGATTTGCTCGAGAGGTATAGAAAAAAGTTTAAAGCCTACTATTGTATGAACAACTACTAGCTAGAAACTACTAAGACAATTTTAAAGCTAATAGTTTTTGTGTCCCAAAAATTATATCCCAATGTAAATAGAGTGTTTTCGCTTAGATTTTATTAGCTCATTGTTGCGGCTATATATCAACCTTCGTCATGAACAAACACCAAATCCAAATAAAGCGAACGAGCGCTTAGCCATGCCATTCACCTTTCAACGTAGATCACTGTTGCCCACAAATTGATAAAACCTAACCCTATTTTAACCTAAGATGTAAATTTTTATAAGACGTTAAACAATGAGACGTCAACAATCAACCACTGGGATTTTACAAGAAGATCACATGTTCGTCGTTGAACAATTAAGGAAAAATTGCATTTAAACTAAGTACAATTTCAGTGACCAAGTACAACGAACAAAATCCTAAACTCGGAGAACGTAACCCTAAATCGAACAAAATCTTAATCATTGATGTAAATCCCCAAATGTCACTTGAACTTGGTCATTACATAAAAATTCACCTCCGTAGATTCTGCCGACCTCCATGGGTTTGCAAATACGCGTCAAGCTCATACTTGTTTACAAACATTAAATAATTTCACAACAACCATAAATAAGAAAATCATCAATAAAGTATTCATTTTAGTTACATGTTTTTATTTACGATTATCGCTTTTGTAAGGCTGTAAATTAAGTATTATACTTCACCGCCCATCGCACGATCTCCCTATTACATGACAAAAATAATATATTTTTTGTTTAAGATAAACTTAAATCATTTCGTTGGAATATGCAAACAAAAACTTACACATTATAAGCACTTAAAGCATAATATTTAACGTTCCATGATTTTGTTTCATGGGGAGAACTAGAAATGCAAATTAAGCTTCATTTAAACCGAAATTAATTTGGTTCAAATAGCTTCAAATTTTAGGTTAGTATGGGTTGAAACTTGAAATGAAACGTATTGTCCGCTTGAAATGAAACGTTAAAAGCTTAAGGCGAACTGTAGAAATAATAACCTCAGTCATTTGTCCAATTCAGAAACGTTTAACTCAAGAGTACTACTATAATAATAGCGATCCCTAATAATAACTTAGTAACTTACTGTATGATTTATGTTTCAATATTATCATCGTACGTACGGTTGGTTTATGTTAATGTTCTTGTAGATTAATGAGTGGCTTTTAACTTCTCTTTACAAAAATTAATTTTATTTTTTAGTACACGCTATGACTCTTTGAGACCGTATGAGATCATAAACATTAAAATGACTCAATTAGATGTTATGCATTTATGAAACATACCCATGAAGAACATTTCAACTTAGGAAGGAAATCTTTTATATAAAAAAAATGCAGCCTTTTAAATTTTGTAAACATATAATTATTGAATCGAGTTATTTTAGAAACCAAAGATTCCTCACATACCAAGGGACTCATCCCCACCATCCATCTTCCCTCCATCTTTATTTGATCTAATGGTTGAGATTAAAAGCATTTTAATATTTCACCCATTTTTTATAATTTAAATATATCTTAAACCGTTAATCGTTAAGCGAAAATAATTACACCATCGCGACGAGCATTTAATTATCTTTCTATAGACAGGCAATTTAATATACTTTCGAAAAAAGAAAAAAAAAATCGTTTTTTTCACGTTTTTTTTCCTGGCCGAAAAAAATATCACATGTGATATTACATATCACATGTGATATTAGTGTAATATCACATGTGATGTGTAATATCACATGTGATATTAGTGTAATATCACATGTGATATGTAATATCACATGTGATATATCACATGTGATACTACATATCACATGTGATATGTAATATCACATGTGATATTTTTTTCGGCCAGGAAAAAAAACGTGAAAAAAACGAAAAAAAAAAATTGTCGAAAGTATATCAAATTGCCTGTCTATAGAAAGATAATTAAATGCTCGTCGTAACGGTATATTTTTTTTCGTTTAATGATTAACGGTTTGAAAGATATTAATATTTGAAAAAAAAGGATGAAAGTGGGTTTTTTAAATTGTTGGGATTAATCTCATCCATTAGATCAAATAAAGATGGAGGGAAGATGGATGGTAGAGATTAGTCCCTTTGTATGTAAATAAAGTTTTGTCCTCAAATGATCTTAACTCATAATTATTCTACAAAAAGCGAATTTGAGAAATAGTTTACATAACCGTCTTTTCTAATCATCTAAAGGTTACACTTAAAGAGATAATTAATTACATATTATTTACTTAGAATCATTTAATTAGATTATTAGCTTCATGAACCACGCATGCATTAGTTTAATAAAACAACTATTTTCCACTAATTAGTTGAGGGAATAAGAAAAATAAAATACATATTCAATATTTAAATAGACTCATATTGACTGTATTAGTCAAACCAGTTAATTAACGTACTACCTAAAACAAATTACAAAACTAGTTCGTTCCATTATAAATCTTAAGTAACAACCCGACTAACAAAAGGACAAAATTTATTTTATTCTTCTGTTGTCTTCCGTTAAATCGAATACTTTATTTCATGCGCCATGCTTCTTGCCATTATGCCACAAACTCCTTTCAAAAAACTGAGGCAAAACCCCCAAAATGAAGTTTAACTAATCATATTCGTTAATCACTCATAGAGGTACGAAATTTCAGTGTAATTAGTACTATTGGATCTAAGGAAATTTTAGCTCTTTTTTATTTTTAACAAAAAGTGAAAGCCTGATAATTTTGTTTAGGGCCGTAAACGAACCGGACGAATACGAATTGAGTTGTTCAAGTTTGTTCGTTCAATTTTAACCGGATAAATAAACGAATACGAACGCTTAACGGACGAATTTTCTTGTTCATGTTCGTTTATTAAGAAAATAAGTTGTTCATATTCGTTTATGTTCGTTCATTAAGACACTAAACGAACATTAAACGAACATAGGCGATCAAACATAAATGAACAGAGACAAACAAACATAAACTTTATTAAATTATACACAATATACTGTTTTATAAGTGTTTTTTTTTTGTTTAAAAAAACCAATTTTAAATTTATACAATTAAAATATATGATATACTAACATAAATAAATTAATAATATAAACGAATGCATAATCGAACGTTCACGAACATAAAAAACGGAAGGGACTCTTGTTCATGTTCGTTCATTTAACTAAACGAACGTAAACTATTGTTTATGTTCGTTCATTTAATAAACAAACGAAGATAAATGAACTTTTTATCGATAGTTCATGAAATGTTAACTGAACGTTCAATTCGTTTACAGCCCTAATTTTGTTTAACCCGAAATCACTCCTCAAAACTTTGGAAAGCTAAGGTGGAAAAAATTCAGGCATTACAAACATACAAAAACCCCAAAAGAGCAAAATAAATCACACATACAAATGTATAATTATAACCCAAATATATTGCTCTTGGAGAGATAATAGTTCTATCAAAAGAAATCCGCGGACTATTTGGCTCTTGCAGCAAGTAGGCACACGCACGAGAATAGCACCTTAAAATGCAGGGAAGATTTTACATTGCTGAATCGTGCAAATGTTGATCAAACTTGTTGAGGAGAGACTTTCAAGATGGCATTCAAAATCATTAACAAACCAAAATTTTCTCGTTCATAATCCAAGCCTAGTTGCAAGAGGCTTTTGAGCAAGGTAAAACACGTAAGAATGTTGGATTTACAAATGGATAATTCAGGGATCCCAAACTTGGAATCCATAGCCTATCTTTTTTATTGATATAACAAAACAAGGCGGCACAAATGTTCTTTAGCTGAAAGTAGATTACTCGCAACGGAGACGAAAACTGATAAAGACGGTACCTTAATCTTATCATAAATGTAAAGAAGTATGATCTCAAGTAATACGACAAAAGAAAAGGCTTCTTCAAACCATAACTAAAAATAAGAATATGTTAGGTTATGGAGCCTTTTGCCGGAGATGAATTGTCTTTCCTATACAAAAATTCATAATGATTTGGTAGTTTACGTAAAATCATTTGTTCCTGTTAAATTGTTTGTTATACTTATTAAATACTCCGTATCTGTTTTTATCATAATAATCATGTTAAGATGTTCTCCATCCTTTTTTCCACCGGCCAGCTGAAAGTTTGCGTTGGAAAAGTGATACCACGGGTCAAAACAAAGCATATAAAAATTGTGATTGACATGGAAAATTGATTATGCCTCTGTATGTTTGTGAGCATCATATATGTATAGAATTCCGTTTACGAAAAATATATGTATATCTCTCACTTTTCCCTTCGATGAGCTGATCTTGAATTGAAAAAGTGATAGCTTATATAACTGCATTTTTGATACTTTTTTGAAGACGAGAAAGAGTTAGCAAAAAACAAACTTCTTTTAAAGTTAGAAGTCGTGACAACATATTGATCCGCTAATTTATAGCTCTAAATCGCTATCTTTTATGTGTGAAGATCCCTTTATTGAATCTTTCAATATATGTATACGAACTGCGAATCAAAGCGACATATTGCAATTTCGATTCACTATAATGTGAACCAACGCAAATTGTCCTTAAACATAGTTTCAATATAATAAATCAGTGACCAAGCCTCTCAGGATGTTAATATATCTTTAAGCATTTTGAGCTATTATTTTCTCATCCGCAACGAGGCAAATCGAAGAAAAGGAATAAACAAACTCCTTCTTTTGAAGGTAATAAAGAAATATGAAGTGCTAGTTTTGCCTGGCCATGAAATCCTTCAAGGGTCATAGTTTCCAACCTAATTAATTAGCAACATTAATCATTTAATTAAGTATTATACCCCTAATAAAATAATATACATTATCCCAATTTGGTATAGCATAATTATGCTGTTTAGGGAAGAATATTGGATTATAATGTTAATTAAGCTTATCTCCTCTCCACAAACTATAATCAATTATTAATAAGTAGACACATACGATATTCTCATTTGTTCGATAATATACCTATAGCTGCCAATGGATGGATATTTTATGGGTTAATTCTTTCAAAACGTACCATACTTGTCCAAAAAATTACTTTTGAGTATCGAACTTTTTTTTTTCCTTATTGGGGTACTAAACTTTCATTTTTGGCCTCTTTTACGCACTTTGGGACACTTTTATGACATTTTTGCCCCTGGATTTCCAAAAATTTTAGGGGCAAAAACGTCCCAAAGTGCGTAACAGAGGCCAAAAAATGAAAGTTTAGTACCCTAATAAAGAAAAAAAAAAGTTCGATACTCAAAAGTAATTTTTTGGACAAGTATGGTACGTTTTGAAAGAATTAACCCATATTTTATCGAGTGAGTTAAATATTTGGGAAAAATGGTCTAAAAATACATTCAAACTTGTCACTTATTACTATTGTATGCTATGAACTTTTTTTTTCCTATTGTATGCACAAACTTCTTAATCAACCATTGTAACAATATTACAGGTTTTTATTCTAATTTAATTACACCGAATTAGTGTGATTAAGTATTTGTCACGTCCATCAAAAACCCGTAATATTGTAACAATAGGGTAGATTAAGAAGTTTGTGCATACAATAGGAAAAAAAAACGTTCATAGTCTATACCAATAGTAAATAAGGTGGCAAGTTGAATGTATTTTTAGACATTTTTCCCTAAATATTTATCAAGATAAATAGGCAAAACGAGAGGTAACATATAGCAATCGATCTAAAACTTAACGATTTAAACTATGAAACTTTTTTTGGGAACCCTATCTGTATAGTTTGCAACGCATCTGGATGTTGTTTTAGTATTTCAGAAAATAACATGTTACAATTTGTAAGCTTAGTGAGGTTTAGGAAAAAAGAAAGCAAAGTCTAGCATATCAAAATATTAGACTTAGGGTTCAAAACATGAAAAGGGTTAGCATTAACCTCATTTACCATCCGAAAATAAATAAACAAAAATAATAAATAATAAAATAACACGGGTTATACATTAACATTGTTGCTGATGCTTTCCTTGTAAACTTTATCAGCCACCCTCACCGAAAGATTTATACAAAAATAACCAATCATGCAACAAAACCTTCCATATTAAATTAATTCGCCTCAATCAAAGGAGTTTACTTTTTTTTTTTCTTTCTTTCTTTTTTTTTTTTTTTTTTTGCAAGAGTTTACTTCTATTACAATAGAAATACAATATATATGTATGTAAAGGCAGTTCCCTAAGCTGCAACTGGAGCTTGTTGGCCTCATGACCAAATGGACCATTGCTGGAATGAATGTAATTAAAAATTTAATTAGTAGAATGTTTGGAACATACTTCAAAGAAGATGCGATCATAATGACCACAATATTTACTCAAAACTCTGCCCTTGATTCCATTAAATAATTATTGCTCAAGATGTGCACCCAAAAAAAAAAAAAAAAAAAAAAAAAAAAAAAAAAAAAAAAAAAAAAAAAAAAAAAAAAAAAAAAAAAAAAAAAAAAAAGGAGAGAGCGTTTTGCGAGTATGCAGTCTTTTTATAAATTTTGTTAAAGTGATGCTATATCTTCCTAGTTCATGATTCGAACTCACACTCCTACGAGTCAATATAGGTTATCGTTGTATATGTTCAAAATTTTAATATAAAACATTAAAATTTCTATGAAATAAATATCCAGTTTCGTAACTATTAGACTATGTAAGTTGGTCCAAACCCGAGTGTCGGCTTAGAAACCATTAGAGTTTCCATTTTTTTTATAAACTACAAAGCATGAAAACCCTAATGGTCCCTAGGCCTACACTCGAGCTTTGTCCATCTTACATAGTCTAATAATAACAACATATAAAGGTAGATGTGCCATTAATTACAATTGGCATAATCGATTTACATAGTAAGCTAGGTTTGGTGATATCACGAACAAAATCAAACCCGACTTTTTATATGTTTTACAGTCTCTTGTCCTCATTTTGGAACTGTTACTGTTTGACCAATGTTTACTTGGTTTGGCAACGATGACTGTTTTACATATTGGTTTGATGCTGTCTCATACATATATTGTGCGCTAAGTTGCATATGTGCCAAGGAAAGCACAGCAACATGTTGTCGGAATTCTTCAAACCATGTGCATGCTTCCACAAATGGTGTAGATTGGCGGGAACACCCTGACCCGGGTGCCTTTTGGCACCAGGCATTGTTCACCCCACAAGGAATAGCTCCGGACACTCTCCTGGCCTAGTGGGGCACCAACGGGAGTGAGCACGAGCCAAGACTCAGACCCCTGAGCTCTTATTCCACAAAGTCTCTCCATGTACATGCTTGAGTCTTTGATATAATATTATTGGCCTGGTGTGACCTAAGAAAATTGTTGATATCATACAACCAAAAACATAGAGTATCTACATATCGACAAGGGAGACATGCTGGGGTAAAGAATATACTTATCATGATCAATCATCCAGATGCTACAATGATAAAGACATTGACATGCATGGCGCGTCAAAATATAAGTTTGATATCAGATAACCAAGACACAAGTTTGTACCAATGACGCAAACTGATCTCACAAAATGGTTTGTGGAAATATGTTATAATTCTAGACCAGTACTATAATATGTTTAATCTTCATTTTTGTTTTTGTACAGTTTTGTTTGATACATATAATCAATAAGTGTTCTGAAAAGCCCATGCTTCCCGCGTTGTGACAGGCCTCGATAGTCCATTTGAACCTTCCAAGGACTTTGCTTTGTTAAAATGCTCGAGAACAATATATCCCAATTAAGTATCTTTATAAGTTAGTTTAAGGTACCAACAGAACTATGTCAAGACGTCAAGTACAGTATACGTAAAAGATCTAGAATCAGCTGGCTGCTGCTTGATCAGAAAATGTGATAGTTAAGCCAGGCCAGATTAAGATCAGTTTCTTGCTAGAGCCTGTAAGAATTTCGTTCATCAAATTTATCATTAATTATAAACAGTTAACCCTTCCAAAAGAAAGGAATCGCCAGCTATAAGAAGCAAAAGTCAATATATAATACGTGTTGACTTGCAATTATTGGTTTATGACCTAGAAGGTCAATCACTTTTATTGTTTGTTTAAAGTGTACAAGTCAAATAAGACCTTTTCATGTCAATGCAATAAAAAATCAGTCCCCAAATATAGAGTCAACCTTGTAGTTTCCTAAATAAGATGATTAAGTCGAAATCGGTGTTTTAACGAGTAAGACATATAATATGACATCACCAAGTTTCAAGTTCGAGTATAACATATGTTACCAAACTAATTTATGTTAATATTTCGTGTAAAGTAATCAAAGATGATATACATTTTTTTTATCGGCATTAGTATATATAAATAAGACTAAACTAGCAAGAAGCTAGAAAAGTTACAAACAAGATGAAATAGCATTACAAGGGTTACATATCCAATCAATCCACTTAATTAATGGGGACTTTCTTTTGTCTACTAGAGCACCAAGTAAATCATGATAGTTTGATATTATCAAGGATGAGGCGCTTGTTGGGTCGTTTTGATGCGAAAATCATATCATTATGGAACCTCCATAAGGTCCATAGGGTAGCTTGAACAACCGCGTCAAAAAACTTTGTTGTGGCAGCTGGGAGGGGAATCATATCAGCAAGATTGATTACATCAGTTAGACATGTGATTGTGCTTGTATGGATGTTCCACCGGTCTAAAAGACCCTTCCAATAATCAAAGATGATATGAACTAGTGTTATGGACTATTGCGGCCAAGCGCCACCTCTACTTTAGCATAGAGTTGTCACTTGCAATGTCGAAAATCTTCAAACAGCTATGATCCAAATTATTGTTTTATAACAATGTAGTCGTGGTTCTCCCTTAAGATATATCTCAATAAATTTACTACTTTAATCTTTACAAAATTTTTTAAGTGCAAGAGTATATTCGTTTGTCATGACAGATTCAAACCTTTGAAACGTTCTAATGTCATCCATTAATATATTTCTAACGCTTCGAACCACAAAAAATCTATACCATTACTATAGTTAAGTATTCAAGCATAAAAATAATAACCAAACGCCAGACTTATGTCTCGTTCATTAAGTTAAAACAATGAGGAAATGAGGTTTGACAAAACTATAATAGGCTAATAGCTATGTAGTTTATGAATAGAATTATTTTAAGTGAAAGAAACAAAAGTCAATCAGTTCCAGAAGTAAGGGAAAAAAATAGAAAAATATATGCAAGTCAACTCAAAATATGTTTTGACTTATGAGTTTGGGCTCATAAATATTTTAATGTTGTAATGTCAAACTGAAGTGGAGAATCATCATCAATAATGTCATAATCTTTGGTTACAACAAAACAAGATATGTTGATATAAGTTAGTGTACATTTGTTTCATCATAACCACATCATTTCTCATTTTGTAGCATAACAGATGATCAATGTTAGTGTTAGATAAGCCATAAGATTTGTCAAAAGATTTCATCAAGCTTAAGCGCATAATCTTGTGTCTGCAAAAACCATAGTTGCAAATATTAATGCAACCAAAATCTCTCTTAATACACCATATGATCTTGTTGAGATTGTGAAGATCCCGGTGTTTATTTGATTGTAATCTCTTTACGCTCTAGTTTCTTGCTAGAGTTTTGTTTTTTTATTATAAATCGCCGTTCAAAAAAAAAAAGGAGTAACTGATAACAATTATCAAAGTATATGCTCATTAACTAGCCAATCACATAATCTCTAAAGGCAAAACCGACCGCTTTTGGCTTAACATCAACCCATTTAGCATGACGGGATGGCATAAAGAGTAGTCATTGGCAACATTAAAAATCTTCAAACGACTATAATCACAATTATTGTTTTATAACAATGTAGTTGCGGCTCTCTCTTTAGATACATCTGAAACAAATTACTACTTTCTTCCATTACGAACGGTTCAAGCTCAATTATTCTTTTGTCATGACAGGTTCAAACTAATGAAAAGTTTAATCTTCATTTATTAACACATTTCTAAAGCTTTGAGCCACAATAATCTATATACTCCACTAGTCAAGTATTCATACAAATATTAACCAAGGGCCAGACCTTGTGTCTCGTTTATTAAGTTAAACATTAGGTTTGACAAAATTAGAATTATTATTATGTACTTTCTACAATTTAAGTCAAAGAAAACAAAAGTCACCCACTTCCAGAAGCAATGGAAAAAATCGAGATTAAAATATATGCAAGTCAACTCATAAAAATATGTTTTACTCCGTAACTAAAAATTTTGCCTTAATAATTTAAAGGTCAAACAGTTTTATGTTGTGATTGTCAACTAGATACATTCATCTTGTAATTTCAAACTGAACTGGAGAATTATCATCAAATCTGTCATAATATTTGTTTCCAACAAACAAAATATGAAGATATAAGTTTATGTACATTTGTTTCCTAATAACCACATTGTTCTCTTTCTTAAGAACAAAAGATTATTCTTATAAGTATAAGTTTGTAAAGTGATTTGCACACACAACTGTTCAAGCAATTGAAGCATGATTGAAATAATGCACATAGAATACATGAATTGGTGTGACCAGGTATCCAAATCAAAATCAAATGCGTGCAAATTGATTCCTTTTAAATAAATATGGCAAAATAATCCCTGCAGCGAACTGCTAGGTATAAATGAGGGATCAGTTGTGTAAAATTGTTAAAGTTGAGGGCTGCAAAGTGAAAATGTTAAAATCCATTTTTGCATACAATAGCAGATAACTTCCTGCTATTTGCAGCAGGAATGTTATTCCCTTTAAGAGTGAAAGGTGTGGTGAAGAGCTTCTTCTACTCATTTGGGGTCACGGGTGTCACATCACCATAACACAACCCCTCAAACAACCCCTTACCANTTTAACTGAAAACCAAGGACGGTTTTCCTTCTAAGGCGGGAAGGCTGTGACAAACGGAAATTTTCCATCCAATATTTTAATAATAATTTCCAATTTATTATTGCCGAACTATTTAACTAAGCCTACTTTGGCTAACATAAATGTTTCGGGAAGTTAACCCGCTCACTGCAGCATGTAGTAACTCACGAAACAACCAAAATTTTTATTAGAAAAGTGGACTTTTCACCTTCTAACACTTTCTGATATCTACGTATTAAAAACGAGAGGTTATCTCGTTTTCCATGAAAAATGACACCTCACACGTACCGACACCGACTTAGTAACGGCATAAACTTAATATCCAGAGTTGATAAATGTGTTTCTATATTACTCGTATAAAAACGTTCTCATAAATTATATTTTCACATTCGCGCCAAACTAGAATATCACGTTTACACCAAAGCTTAACGGGACACGGGGTACACACGACACCCTCTTTGGTAATAAATACAAATCTCATACTAAAAAATCTATTAATTACCTAGACTTTACATTTACTGAATTAAAAAAAAAGAAAAAAAAACGTATTAAAACTTTCACACGCCTAATAACTCCTCACATCTCTCAAAACACTTACACGTTCCAAGATAATTTAGAGATACACGTTATCTCCCTTCTCTCTCTTCCAAAACCAGATCTATGAAAAGCCTAAGAAATCTATGAAACCTCAAAAATCATAACAAGAAAAGAAGCGTGAATCGATCCTTGTCTCTCGAATATTGTCCCAATGAAACCCCTTCACGCAACGGGAGCGGCTGTGCACAGTTTACCTTTCTCTCCATCCCAAGTCGAGTCACAAGAGTTCTTATGAAGAAACAAAAGTGTTGGATTTAACCCTTTTTGGTTATAAACGAATTTCAATATTCAAAAGGTAGGATTAGGGTTTCTATTTTATTTTCTTTTTATCCCCAAATCGAACAATAGAGCACCACATCTCCTCTCTTTGGTGTGGTTGCTGCTTGGATTCGGATTGGACTCATTGTTTTCGATTTCCCTTCAAAGTATTGTAAGAATCTAAAAACCCTTTTGTTCTCAATGTTTTCGTTAGTATATATTATGTTTCATGTGGTCTTGATGATAATTAAACCTGTTGTCATTTTATAAAATTTATGATTCCTTTTACTTATTTATTTTCGGTGATGGAATTCATGTTATAAGTTGTTTTTCATTTTATAAAAGCTGCATTCTTGATTGTTGTTAACTATGCAACTGGTAACTTTAATAAACTCGCGACATGACTTTTATCTTAAAATTTATATTGTAAATCTTATGGTGTCGATCGGTTAGCCCTAGATCCGTAAACATAAAAGTCATTTTGTTGTTGTGATTGAACTCCTAAAAGTTGGATTATTGATTTGATAATGAAACTGTAAATTTTCTTTACTTGCGACTTGAATTTTATTCCAAGAAAACACTATTGTGTCAATTCTTTTGGTCGATTTGGTTTAGTCCAAAACCTGTGAATATATGTTTGCTTATATGTTGTTGTTGTTGTTGTTGTT
>LBNU01026779.1:49731-66691 GCA_014162995.1 Artemisia annua | reverse complement strand
TTTTTTTTTTTTTTTTTTTTTTTTTTTTTTTTTTTTTTTTTTTTTTTTTTTTTTTTTTTTTTTTTTTTTTTTTTTTTTTTTTTTTTTTTTTTTTTTTTGTTTGTTTGTTTGTTTGGTTAAAAGGGTTAATTCACCCTGGTAAAATAATGATATACAAGTTGCTAATGTCGAAAGCTAAAGTATGCCTAAATTGCGACATTCAAAATTATACTATCAAAACTGGGATATTTTGAGTTTTGCTGGTGTCGAGCTTAGCTTGAAAACAATGTTGTACAATGTACATGTTCTTAAGCCCAACAATAAGACACATGGAAACATGCCCGATACAAAAATAGATTAGCAAAACAATTAATTGAGTTCCCTAAAGCTTTTTAACTCCCCTATATAATTAGATTTAAGATCATTTGAAGACCAAACTTTTTTTACATATCAAGGGACTAATCACCACCCTTCATCTTCCCTCCATCTTTATTTGATCTAATGGATGAGATTAATCCTAACAATTAAAAAAAACCCACTTTCACCCTTTTTTTTCAAATATTAATATCTTTCAAACCGTTAATCGTTAAGCTGAAAAAAATATACCATTACGACGGGCATTTAATTATCTTTCTATAGATATGCATTGTGATATACTTTCGACAAATTTTTTTTTTCGTTTTTTTCACGTTTTTTTTTCATTTCCGAAAAAATCACATATGATATTTCATATCATATATGATATGCAATATCATATATGATATGTAATATCATATATGATATATCACATATGATATTTTTCGGCCACCAAAAAAAACGTGAAAAAAACGAAAAATTTTTTTTGTCGAAAGTATATCACAATGCATATCTATAGAAAGATAATTAAATGCTCATCGCGATGGTATAATTACTTTCGCTTAACGATTAACGGTTTAAGAGATATTTAAATTATAAAAAATGGGTGAAATATTAAATGCTTTTAATCTTAACCATTGATTTCTTTTTAGATGGATGGTGGGGATGAGTCACTTGGTATGTAAGAAAAGTTTGGTATTTAATATAACTCTACTCATATTATTATTGAACGAAACTTTTTACGACTTTCACCACATATCTTATAAATACTATCACATCACACACATCACACACCTCTCTTAATAAGGCTTGAACCCACAACCTTTTGTTTATGGGTCACTCACATGCCGATGAATCAGAGCTGGCAAATCGTGTCTTAACAGGTCTTAACAGGTTTGGAGCGTGCGAATAACATAAGTTTCAAACATGAAAATGACTCGTTTAACACTTGGTTTTGGTGGTTTGAGTATGACAGTTATACGTTTTATGTATCAAAAAAGTTAAATATTGAACCCTAGAATACTAAAAACAATTATTTTAAAAAATAAAAAAATTGCATAGTACATTTTTTCACTTAACAGGTCTTAACAGGTCCTAACAGATACCCAATTTGCCACCTCTACGATGAATACATACCACTGAGCCAAATGCTTTTGGTGTATACAAATCAAGGTTTTTAAAGCCGAACCGACATCAAATTTTCTTCCCGGTTCCAGTTTTTTTCGCGGTTCAACATGTTGAATTGGCCGGTTCGGGTCCGATTTTCAAAACACTAATACAAATTATTATTTAATCATACAACACAAACACTGTTTTAAACAACTCAAATGCAATATTACCAAACTTGGATAGACGAAAGACCATAATAGAACACAATTGTTTTTTTTCTTACATTAACAGTGACATTCATCTATGAAAGCGAACTCACAATTTGAAATTCCGAGCCCCGATGGACCTCGAGAAGGCTTTCCTACAAGTGGAGAAAAGAAATTCGCACAACCTAAGTACTAGAATAAGAAATCACCAACCTTAAATTTCATATTTGTCCAATTTATCATTCCACTCGATGTTAGCGAGGTTTTCTATCAACCGATCAAATATAAGACCCGGAAATTATAAGGTTGTATATTGATTCAATCATTCAATAAATTCTTATTGGGAGATCACGTTGAGCTTATGAGCACAAATAGTGGCTTGTCTCCTAGCCTGTCCCGACCCTGAAACCAAAGAGAAATTACAATACAGTAGTAAGGCTTGTTTTGTAGTTACCATAAATATCTTTTAACCAAACACATTGGTTGGTTGGTAACCTATACTTAATTAGAGGTGGCAAAAAGAGCAGGTTGTGTAATGAATCAAGAAAGTTCAGGTAAAAAAAATCAAAAATCTATAGACCAGTGGGGTTGGGTTGAGCTCAAACAAATTTTTGTTCGACTTTTAACTTTTGATGCACTAAAGCTGATTGCTGAAACTTAACAATCCAATTAGGGCAGATATTTAGAAGGTCATAAACGGTAAAATACACTTTCACTTTCTACCTGTTGACACATTTGACCCGTTCCAGTTCAACGTATGTGGTACAAGTAGAGGTTACCCATATTGACGAAAGGTGATGAAATTATGATAAGGGGAGAGGATGTACCTTGAGATCAGCTAATTCAATGACACAAGCACACTCAACTATATTTGCCTCCACCCGCTCTGCAATATATAATAGAAGATGTCAAAGTGAAAAGCAATATTAACTGTATGCTGGACTTTAAACATATGATAATGGGAAGAAAATTATCTATCAAAAAAAGCTAACCAAGTAGCTTGATTGCGGCAGCCAAAGTCCCACCAGTTGCAATCAAATCATCAATTACAAGCGCACGTTCACCCGCCTGTACAGCACCAACATGCATCTCCATCGTGTCCGTTCCATACTCCAAGGAGTATTCTTCTGATATAACAGCTCCTACAAGAGAACATAAAGACGCACGGTTTACTATAATGCCTTAAAAGACTTGCTATTCAAAATTCTACCAACAGACGCAATTTGAAAAACATTGAGTTGATCGAGAGATGTATCAAACTAAATTTGAAGTTGTAACGCCTTAAAGTACTTATGTTATTTTCTTGTAATTTCTTTGACATGGAATATGTATTTACTTTTCGGCACTTCAATAGATAGAGCTAATTTGGTGGTCTTTTGTGTAAAAGTAAATAAGGACTTGCTTTGTAGGATAGACTAATCAAGTCAATATTATAATACAGAAAGAAACAATCCTATATAGAGATTATAGGTGGCGAAGTTGGGCAGAACAACGCACCAGGTAACTTGTTGGGTTTTCTCATAGGAACGAATTTAGCACCAATGGCCAATGCTATTGGAGGACCAAAAATGAATCCTCTTGCTTCAACACCTGCATTATTAGCAGCAAAATCAAATAATGCTATCAGTCTATCAATCAGTAATTCGCAGAGGACTTTTGAATAAAAAATCTTATTAATCAAAATTCCGAGATAACCCCTTCACAGCTTTCTGGAAAATTTTGATTTATGTGGGAAATGAAATGTGTAGAAAAGCATAAAGATGTTGAAGTTGCACATACACTAAATTCAGACTAATCCCTTTTTGTTATGGCTAAGGCTATTAAATTTACGATACATCTTCTTGAGATGGCAGATATGAACCAAACTAAGAAACACTACTCAACATATTAATTGAATGCTGTGGAAGGCACGTCCATATCAACCCTCAAAACACAATTTAACTTTTTAACGTTTTTAATCACGTAGGCTCCAACTTCTCGGGCCGTGCACCCTAGCCATATAAGCCTAGAATCAGCTCAAACTGCGTTACATATTTGCTTTTGTCATACTTAATTAAAAACTTTCTACAGTAACATGTTATATAGTCAATTTGGATTTCTAAATTCCATCAAATTCCTCTAACCACATGAAACTCGACTTCCCTATCACTTCCCCCCTCTGGAAAGTTCTAAATTCCAACGAAATTAGAAAATGTTAACAAATACAAGCCCCCAATCAGCACCTATTTTTTATTTTCTTCGCACATGCACACAGTGTCTCTGTCTCTCCAATGTAATTTCACTCTCATAATTTCATCATCTTAAAGTTGATGCATCCTCATCTAGATTTGACATAGGTTTCAATTTATTGCTCATCTTCACAACTCTCTTTGGTAGGTGCGAATGAAAAAGGGAGAAACTAAACCAGATACTTTTCGCTAAAACAGCAAATTTTTATTCTCATTACGGCTTTACGCGCTATTTGCAAACAAAAAAGCGAAAATCACATGATTTCACTTCTCGATTTTCTCTTTACACATACCAAAAATTACCTTAAAGATGAGCATTGTTGAGCAATAAAATCAAAACCTAAGTCAAACGGGATGTGGATCCATTATTCGAGTGCACACTCCATGCCTCCTAACTCGTTTTATAAAACTCATTTACACAAAATGGCCGATAAAAAAATCAATCTATAAGACGAGTTAGGAGGCACGAAGTTGCACTCGTATAAGTTTATGTGACTCCAACTTTTAAGACGCGTTTATCAAAATACCGATTGGACACAAGGTCAACCGGTAAACTTGATTTTTCCACGTCACAATAATTATGCATTGAACTGATTGAATCCAATCCAACCGGTTCATTTATGTGACACCTTTTGGTTAGGCGGACCGTGGAGCCCAGTCCAACTGGTTCACCTATTGCAGTTTCTAAAACACAAGAGCTGCGGTTTTTTTATGAATCATTGTGACATTTTTCTATTTCGTAACCACCCAATAATGGTTACTAACCACGATACCGATAACTATAAGCAAGACATATATATGGGGTGTTTAAAAGTGATCTCGATCATAGCCATCATCTCTTAATCACAAGTTATATTATTTTACGTCTCATAAGAACCAAACGAAAACCACACAACAATACTCTCATTTTGCTCGTGTCATGTTCCTTAGAAACTTGATTGTTCTAGATTATCAGTTGTGGATTCCGTGATACTGTGGCATATAGGATCGAAATACTATCATCTTAAAGTGATATACATGATTTAGAGATTATATCGATACTGTTATTTAATTATCTTCATTCACAAACATAAGAATTCCAACACTTAAGATGCCCATATGTTTTAATGCTTATATTAGATGAAAAGGTCTATAAAGAGGATAACTTTTTCCTGAGTATTTTGTAATGTTTTCTTTTCCTCAACAATCCACACATATAAAAGCTTCTGATAATCTCTAAAAGGTTTATGACTAGTAGAAATACATTTTCCGAAACTTATAAGTTATAAGTAGCTAATGACCTAGTGTGCCATAAATTTATACGCATTGAATGGAGGTTTACGTCTTTACAGACAATGTACATGGTCACATGAACTTATAAAGTCCATAGTATTCGAGATGCTCTTATATCAATGGATGTCCTAACTCCTAACTACCAAAAAGAACATAATAATGTCATTAAAATACGAGTTAAATACCTAACGCAAACCTACATTCAAATCTATATCATTGTATACAACCTATTTTGTTTTGTTGCAAGTGTATGTAAAAGTAATTACAAAAGTTATTTAGGTGTTTGTTTCGGCTTATATAGCCGGCTCAGGGCTTATTTGGTTTCGGTTTATGTTTCATAAGCTCACTTTTTTGCGACTTATTCTGAAACTTTTCGGCTTATATAAGTTTATTATGACCTCATAAACTAATATAAATAAATAAGGGATACTTGAACTTTTTTTAAGTTGTAGAAATGTAATAAACTTTCGAGCCTTGATATATAGGCCTAATAAAGGGGCCTAATGGTGGACCTAAGGCTTTAAATACTTGTAACTGTACAAGTATTTAAAGCCTTAGGTCCACCATTAGGCCCCTTTATTAGGTCCACCAAACATTTTCCTAAACTTTCATAAGTGTTTCAATTTGGTAACTGATAATGACGTCTCATAGAACATGACACCATTTATAACGTGACACGTCATCATCACGTACCAAATTAGAACACTTATCAAAGTTTGTTACATCAACTTAAAAAAAAGTTTCCGTAAATCGGTGCATTTGGAAAAGTACATCGCTATGATTCTTCGACCAAATATTAATGAACAATACTGAGTAATAATAATAATAAATGAATACCAGCAACAACAGAAATGTTTTTGTCTTTATATCTCTCGACAAACAAATCAATAGTATCCTTAAACGCCACCGGATCAAGCAACATTGTTGTAATATCCTGAAACATAATCCCTATACACACAAAAAAACCACAATTAACTATCATCTTACGTTATCATATCATTAAAAATAGTTAACTGCGTTCATTGTGCGTACCAGGTTTAGGAAAGTCGGGTATGACACGGATTGTCGATGAAATCCGAGAAATACGGTCGTCTTTAACGGCGGACATGTTGGAAAAGTGTTTAAGGGCGGCTAACGGCGAGATTGACGGCGGTGTTGTTATGTATTGGGTTAGTGGAGTGGCTGATTTGGCAGTAGTGAAATGTTTTAAAGACTTGTGGAGTACTGAACTGAGTTTGAGTTTGTTGATCATGGTTTATGTGTGGGGTTCTTTTTTTATTTACTGTTTTAAGTAGGAAATAAAGGGTTTATGAAGTGGATGTGGTTGTTGTTGGGGGTAATTTGGTAATATGGAGATGTGTACTTAACAAGCTTTGTATTGATTTTGTAGTTTTGTGTTAGGTTAAAGAAGTGGATGTTGTTGTTGTTTAGGGTAATTTCGTAAAAAGGATTGCTACATCTACATACATTTTACAAAAATAAGGGTCCGTTTTGTTTGAAGTCGGGGTTCACTTTGAGTGTGGGACTTATAGATGGTTGGTTTAGGATTTGGTTTAACTATTTAAAAAGTGTTGTTTGGTTACACACAATTTTAAAAATCAATGCAATAAATAAGCTTTAAATGAGAGAGAAGAAAGTCGGGCCAAGGGTTTTGTTGAAAACCCACCCCTCTTGGTGGGGTTTGTAGATCACCAATTATGAGGTTGTCATCCCCAAATTTAAAACCCACACCCATCAACCAAATGAATGCTACCAAGCCTAATCCCGATTCCTATAGCCTACACCATGAAACAAACGGGCCCTAAATCCACACAAAGGAGTTGACAACATTTGATTGGTGTGATGAAAAAGAAGAGGGAGAAAGTAATACACCAATCACATGTTGTCACCTCCTTGTGTGGATTTGTTTTTGTAAAATGTACGTGGATGTAGCAATCCTCTTTGGTAAAATGGATATGTGTACTTAAGAAGCTTTGTATTGATTTTGTAGTGCAATTTGCTAAAATTGATATGTGTACTCAAAAAGCTTTGTATTGATTTTGTAGTTTTGTGTTAGGTTAAGGTGATGTTTGTTATGGGGTACTGGAGATTGGGATTGGATTTAAAGTAATAGTTTATTTGGTTAGAGGGTGTGGGTATTAGGATTAGTGATGATGATCAAATTTTAGACTTTAGACAAATCTTCATGTATAAGCTGGGTGCCTCACTTTTCACATATTTTTCCTTGTTGTTCGTAGGTAAACATGGTGGGCCATAGCATATTTTTCCTCTTTTTATTTATTTAAAATTAAAATAAACTAATCCTAAATCCTATTTTAGTTTTGAAAAAACATCATTTAAAAAAAAAAACCTTACTTTTTCTTTCATACCCTTTTCTTTCATCCTTATATTTAATGTCAATCCCATCGACACACCAAATGCCTGCTAAATAAGTGGATGTTGTTGTTGTTTAGGGTAATTTGGTAAAATGGATATGTGTACTTAAGAAGCTTTAGACTTGTTGTTGTGGCGTAACTAGCTAGAGCTTATGAGAGCTCGAGCTTTTACTTTTAGATATGTTAGGCAATGTAGTTGGAGTTGTGAAATGATAAAAGAATGTAAACATTTTTCACTAACATAAATGCATAAAGCTATTTTTGTAAATAAGCACATTCAAAAGCTCAAGCTCCATAAAAGCTATAGTGAATGAACTTTTGTTATACGCTCTTTTGAAAATTAAAAGCTTTAAACAAAAAATGCGTCAAACAAAGCTTATTTTAAGAGTTAGCTTATTTTAAAAGATCAAACTCTCAAAAGCTCTCATAAGCTTCGCGCCAAACACACCGTAAGCTCAAAATCTCACAAGCTCTCAATAGCAAGATATTGATGATGGACGATTATTGTTTTATATTTGAACTATTTGACTTTTGCATTTGTAATATTGTTTTAAAGTTTGGAACTTGTATTTTCGTTGGATTGATGTGTTTTGTATTGAGTTATTAGACAAATAAAAACATTGCAATTTAGGTAGTTTTTACAGTTTATGTGTAGGATACTCATATTATAACATGTATGGTTTTAGTGTTTATGGATCGAATAGTAGAGAAAGAAAGAAGAAGAGAAGAAAGATAGAGAGAGAAAGTAGAGAGAGAAAGATGGGAACCTTGAGAGAAAACCAAAAAAAATAAAATAGATTATGAGAAGGTCCAACCCTCTCCAAGGATGGAAAGGGCTATTTATATGTACATGGTGTTGCTTGCCTCTACTAGGCTGTGGATCGGGCTGACAGTGGGTAAAGACCCGACCCGACTCCACAAATACTAACTAATACTAATCTACGTATTAACTACTATTATAAATACTACGAGCCACACAATGCTTAATCGTACTTGGGGTGACCGAATCTTCTATAAGAAAAATCGTATTTCTAACAATCTCCCCCTAAGGGAGGTCACCCCAGAAATTAAATCTTGAATTCTTGCATTGAGATCTTTGTCGATATCTTTGTAGCTCGTAGTTGTTGATTCTTCAATGTAAAGTACTTTGTGCTTTCAGCAGCGGACTCTAGATGACTTGCTTGATGTGTAGGATGATCTTTGGTATTTCTTCGCATTCATCATCCAAATTAAGTAGCTTCAAGTCATCTTTGAGTGGAAGTGTCTCTTTGTGATATTGTGATTGTCTTTGTGTTGTCATGCTCACACTTTTCTGGATCATGATCTTCTTTATCAGAGTTGTGGAAGCATAGTTGAAGCCCATTCCATGATCATGATTTCTTTGAATTTGATGTTGAAGTGTGAGCATGAGGTGATGAATCGGCATCTTTTCAGCAATCAGCAGCAACCACCAACTTCGTTGTCTCTGGTGGGAATACGCCTTTCCCACATGCCCATACATCTTTGTTGAGTGAATCTCCATGGTTGAGTTGGTATGAATACTCCTTTTCGATGTCGGTATGAGCATGTGGGACTAGAGTGATGGTGTTGAATGATGATAAGTTTGGTATGTTGAGCTGCATAAAACTTGGTTAGTAATAAACATACCAGCACTTACAAGTTCGGACTTCGAGATCGTCAACAGCATAGTGTGAAGACTTTCTCTAATCCTTACCAAGGCCGTTCCTAATCGGATGCCCCCGAAAGGGCTTTCACTGACATACCGAAGTACACCAACGATTAGGTGAGTCGCTGGAGATCACCCCACGACTGCAGACCTTTTGAGACACCACCGCGAACACAAAGCGTAATCCACAAGAGATTACTTAAGTGACCTGCTGTCAGGGCTGTTTGATGTTGACCCTGGCCGGAGTTTTCACTCAATCACTGGGAAATACTTATGTATATTCCCTCATAAGTGTTCTTGGCAGATTGCTAAGATCTGCGTAGGACTCAAAATATTACATCTGGTGTCCTTAATGTTGAACAACCAGTGTAGAAGTATCAAGTGTTCCTATGAGATCTTTTGATGCATCTCGTGGCTCTAGACTCGATAAGTGCAATTTGGTTATCCTATGCGGAGACTAGGGAGGGGTCTCCTGTTTCAATATCAACTAGCTCTAAGAGACAAGTCGATAGATTACACTGGTTCCCCGTGAGAATGAAACAAGCTCTTTTAAGAGAACTTGAGTGGCTGGAAGGTTTAGTGCAGTGCGTCACTGGGTCCATGACGTCTTTTCTTCAATACCGATGTTACCTTAGTAACAATCAGTAGCATATGAATTGAACCCAGTTTCTGCCCTAAGGTTGAATAATTGGAGGGCTATTTCTTTTCACCCTTTCTCATTTCAATTCTTTTTAATTCTTCAACCCCTTCAGTGCTTACCGAGATTTCATTACTAGAACCTTGTTGGGTTTGTTCCAGTCCTAGCTCAATCTCAGTCGGCACTCTTACCTTTCTCACTTTTCTCCTTTTTTCAGTCATTCCTAAGGACTTCTAATATATCTATTGGATTGTCCCTGGGAAGATCCCTCCGGTTCTGGTGGATCATGGGAACAAATACCTAACCTTACCATCCTTATAACTCCATGCATTAAAGTAAATTGGTCGGTCTTTTGGTATCTTTCCACAATCGCCATTTAACCAAATCATTGAAAATTCTCTCAAAGTGTTTATGATAAGAAACCCATTTTTGTTAACACTTTGAGAGTTTTATATCTTTTCAAAGGCTCCCCCTAAACATGTGCTCATTGGTTTTAGATAGAAATTTGCACATTTCGGGGTGAGTTGCACTTTTGAATTGATTCACTCTTAATAGACATATACCCTAGGGACACGTTTACGTTGCTTAGTTAAAGGGATCCATTATCAGCTTTTAGGTGATAACTAGCCCTAATAACTAACTTGAAGTTGTTAACATTCCTTAAAAAGGAAGTTAGACCCGTCAAAGTATACATCTAAGAGGAGCTTCTCGAAACGGTACTTTCTACTCGGATAAATCCTTTCGAATTCTAACGTTTGTGTTTCGTCAATTCATGAGTTAAATCTGAGTCAAAAGCAATTCACGGTTTCTACTTGTTATTGTAAAAACACGCGAAAGACTCTTAGCCACTTGTTCACTTGCTCCCCCTCAATATGTGCTTTGATTAAAATTCAAAAACTTCAAAAATTTTTGCACATACGGGAGAGCGTACCTTTGAATCCAAAAAACATCACATTTTAAATCAGATTTCATTTTTTTAAATCACATTCTCTCCCCCGATCAAAAAATTTCAAATCTTTTGAGATTTTGTGATCCCAATTGATTTAAATGATTTTAGAAGAAAATGGGAGAAAATGTGATAAAATTTTAATATGTACTGATTTTAGACATTTTTTCACTGCTGCTGGTGCACAAAGTTTTTAAAGGTGCAGAAATTTTAAGCAAATACGCTCCCCCTCAATTAATGACCCGTTTTCTATTTAACGTGTTGTGGTCATTAAGTTGAGCGGCAAGGTATTTGTGAAAGTTTAAGTCCAATAGCCACCTTGTAAACCACAAAAACTCTATTGAAGAATCATTAATAGAGAGATTTTGGGATGAAAGAAGACTTCTCTTCTTTTTCTAGAAATGATGCACTGAAGCGTACAACATTTCGGAGGTGCATGGATGTAAAGTAATCCATGCCCGGATGAACTTCATCCGTTGTTAGGAACAACCATCTTTATGGCGACGAGCTTTCCTCATTTTGAAGCCCGGGTTGCTATCTGAAGTAATAGCAAGCCGTTATGACATGTTTAAGATGAAACTATTTTTGGTATTTTAATGTTTTTCAGATTTTTATGGTTTTTTTTCTAGGTTTTTATATTTTTGTATTTTTCTTTTAGGTTTTAATGACTATGTACGAGGATATTTGAAGCGAATCCATTACTCATCATTATCCTCCTAAAGACTTTTGAGTGACTCAGGAGAGATACTCTTTATTCCAAGACGAGGAAGAATGAATTGAAACCGTTCTCTGGGAAGTGCTTTAGTGAAGATGTCAGCCAGCTGAAATTCTGTCCTCACAAAGTAAAGTTCCACGATTCCCTTTTCCACTTGTTCTCTGATGAAATGGTGTCGAATATCAATGTGCTTTGATCTTGAGTGCTGGACGTTGTTGCAGCAAAGAGCAATGGCACTTTTGTTGTCACAGTACATCGGAACTTTGTTGAATACAAAACCATAATCAGATAATTGAGACCTCATCTAAAGGATTTGAGCACAGCAAGATGACATGGCAATGTATTCAGCCTCAATGGAGGAGATCGAGGTACTCATTTGCTTCTTTGATGACCAGCTAACCAGCTTGTCTCCTAGAAATTGAGCACCGCCCGACGTACTTCGACGAGTATCTTGACACCCTGCATGATCAGCATCAGAGTAGGCAGTGAGAGCCATAGCAGTGTCTTTAGGGTACCAAAGGCCCATGTGAATCGTCCCTTGAAGGTACCTGAAGACCCTTTTGACTGCTTCTAAGTGCTTTTTGGTAGGTTTGGATTGATAGCGAGCACACATGCAAACTGCAAATAAGAGATCTGGTCTGCTAGCGGTGAGGTACATCAATGATCCGATCATGCTTCGGTAATTGGTTTGGTCAACTGGAGCCCCCTCAACATCCTCATCCAGTTTTGACCTCTCTATCATTGGGGTGTCAACAGAGTCACATGATTCAAATCCAAATTTCTTCAAGATTTCAGTAGCATACTTGGATTGATTGATGAAGATGCCGTGAGGATTTTGAGAGATTTGCAACCCCAAGAAGAATGACATTTGCCCCATCATGGACATTTGGAATTCTGTACTCATTTCTTGTGCAAACCGATCACACTCCAATGGATCTGAAGATGCGAAGATAATGTCATCCACATATATCTGAACGTGGAGTAGATGCTTGCCCGACTTTCTGGTGAACAATGTAGGATCAACCACACCCTTGGTGAATTTGTTGGCTAGAAGGAATTTGGATAGAGTATCGTACCAAGCTCTGGGTGCCTGTTTCAGTCCATGAAGTGCCTTTTTCAAGCGATAGACATGACTCGGATATTCATGATTAACAAACCCCTCTGGTTGGCTTACATACACTACCTCCTTTAAGTGACCATTAAGAAATGCAGTCTTCACATCCATTTGGTAGACAATCATATTCTGACTAGCTGCATTGGCAAGAAAGATTCTGATGGCCTCAATTCTGGCTACCGGTGTGAACGATTCCTCAAAGTCAATGCCTTCTTCTTGTCTGTATCCTTTGGCCACTAGACGAGCTTTGTTCTTCAGAACTTCACCATATTCGTCAAGCTTTACTTTGAAGATCCATTTGAGAGCGATAATCATAGCACAATCAGGAGGAGGCACTAATTCCCAAACATCAAGTCTGTCAAATTCATGGATTTCCTCTTGCATTGCGGTGAACCAGGATGTTTTAGTCAAAGCTTCTTTATAATCCTTTGGTTCGACTTTAGAAAGTATGGAACTGACGAAGCACCACAAGGCATCTGTGGCAAGTTGTCTACGTGTAGATACAGGGCGAGATGGATTACCAATGATGTTGTCAATTGGGTGATCGTTTGTCCATTTCCTGATATGCTCATGAAGTTGATGATTGGGGATTGATGTAGCTGTGTTGGAATCTTCTGAAGAGGTTGCTACATTTGATGGATCAGGGGCAAATATGTTACAAAAGGTTCATCAGGTGATTGAGCAAAGGGATTTACTTCAAATGAATTTTCAGATGCTGTTCCTTGAGGATTTGAAGAAGGTTGATCGGTGTGTGAGGGTTGAGTATGGCTGGATGATGGAGCATTTTGACTAAGAGAGATGGAGATGGAAGGCCCATTTGTGGGTTGAGGTTCATCATTAGCAGCAACATCAGGACCTATGACTTGTTGTTCAGGTTCGATTCTCTGTTGAGGCTCAAAATACTCATCATACATTCGATCAAATAACTTCTTCAAATCCTCACTAGTGGGTGGCACAAAAGGAGCATCAGTAGTGGTGGAAGTTACAAGTCCCGAACTAATTGGTCCAGGAGTCAAAAGATTAGATGCGGGTCCTGAACTGGAGTATTCAGGAGCCATTTGCTCGGACAGCTCATCAAATGTGACATGGATAGTTTCCATGATTTGTCGGGTTCGTATGTTGTAGATTCGACATTCCTTATGATCTCAAGCATAACCACTGAATAATTCAACAATCGCTTTAGCTTTTAACCTTTCCAGATCTTGATAGTCATATTGTAGGGTGTGAAGAACCTCCATGACGGTGTCAAAAATGGTAGTTCCCGAATCTAACTGTTTCGATAAACTTCTTCACGAAATTCTCGAGCCCTGAGTGATCCCCGATTAGTTTCAGAAAAATGTTGACATAAGTACCAAATTGAGAGTATCATTCAATACGTTGTAGAATTCGGTACTCAACATCTCTTAAACTTTCACCACCAAAGCTTTTGAGGCTCCTGTATGTTAGTGTGAAGCCGTGGTTGCCATAATATAATCTTAAGCGGGATTTTACAACTCTTGTGACTTAAACTGAGAGATCGATTCTCTCCCGGGATTTTACTAAAGTCAACAAAAGAAACCGAAAGATGTGATAAGCGAGTTAACCTTATAGTGAGATCTCGGATAAGTCACAATTAGCACTAAGTGTCCAGTCGCGACGAGTCAAGTTACAATAGATCCGATCATAATAAGTCAAGTTGTAAATATTACACTCACAACGTCAAATTACAATCAGACTATTCGAAACGTCTCAAGTCACAACAATTCACCAAGCACATGTTGATAACAAATCACTAGACTCTCACAGCTGAGTTAATCACTAGGCACCACCAAATCGTTGAATTTTACCCTCCTCAATGTGAAGCTTTGGTAGCTTCCCCTCAAACTGACAATCATCTTCCAGAGACCACTTCTCCAAGTAGTTGAAGTGATGCAAAAAGTCTCATTGTATGAAGCTCGAAAAACCGAAGAACATCGATAACACCGAAGTAACAAGATAAAACATGGATCATCTCTGCGGTTATCAATCCGTAACAAATGATTAAGCCCGATCACATGACCTTTTTGTGAGTCTCAGATGTACACATTACTCTGCGGTTTTGAGCATTTGTCTATTCAGGGGATTAATCGATCAACATCTTCATTTCACCAAATGCATTCCAGTTATCTTTCACATAATACATAAGCCCATAGTGTACACATGTTCCCAACAAAAGTCGAAGCGATGACGTCAAACAAGAGTCGAAACGATGACACCAAAGTAACAGGTTGAAGCACTGATCGTCTATGCTGTTATAAACACCGGAATAGATGATTAAGACCAATCAAGTGAACCTGTTATGCATCCCCGAAGTACACATTTCTTTCCCCCGATTGTTGCGATCTCATCAAAATCAGCATAACATGGTGTACACGAAACATTACCCAGAAGCACTTTATCATCAATCACATCAGCTTGCATGAAGATGTCGATAAACAATATCATCTCACACTCCAAATATTCTTCTCACATTTCTTCCCGCTGAAAGCTGAAGTAGTACGTACCACAAGTTATCAAGAGACCGCTTCCCCCACGTAGTTGGAATAATACACCAGAAAAACGAGTTAAGACACTGATTATCTCTGCGGTTGTGACATTTGTCTTCTCAGAATATCTTCATCTAAGAAGTATACAGCTCATCACGTGTACTCGTTGTGCGTTCAGATGTATGTCTCCTTCCCCCTTGCTGGATTTGATACCTCCGAATCAGCATCACATTATACTTGAAATCATGAGAAAAGAACAATATTGGACTTAAACGTTTCTGGTGAGAATCAATTGCTTCAAAAACTCTCTAATGACTATCTTATCAACCCTTATAAAAATTCGGCTACTGCGACGAATACTTTGTGACGTAAACGCGATATTCCCAACTTGAAAATGAAGTAGAATTCCCCGTTCTTGTGACTTAAACTTGCACCAATGTATGACAAAGAGCGGTGTAGAGACTTCATGCAACATCGAATCCCTAGGTACTTTATACTCCTCAACCAACCAACCATCAAGTATAAGACGTACATCACCTCTTGATTATCGACAACTCCGTGTGAGTTGTGACACTGAATGTGATAGTTATTTTGTGGTAATAGAAAAGAAGAATTACCAAAATAACTAGATATCCAAGTCTTCGTCAATGTAGAGATTAAAAGCTCGAACAAGGATCATCAAGATACTAAGTACACTCACCCGTGAAATTTCACTTCAATCTCAAATAAATAATACCAAATAAGCACTATGATCACNATCAAGTATAAGACGTACATCACCTCTTGATTATCGACAACTCCGTGTGAGTTGTGACACTGAATGTGATAGTTATTTTGTGGTAATAGAAAAGAAGAATTACCAAAATAACTAGATATCCAAGTCTTCGTCAATGTAGAGATTAAAAGCTCGAACAAGGATCATCAAGATACTAAGTACACTCACCCGTGAAATTTCACTTCAATCTCAAATAAATAATACCAAATAAGCACTATGATCACTATACATTCCATTTCCAAGTTCTTAGCCGAAATTTTTCTTTATATTCTTGTGGTTGATTTACAGAGTGCACATTAGAAGGAACAACAATCCGTGAAGAAAGAGATTCTTCAAGGTCTAGTTTTGGAAAAGGAATACCAGAAGACGGATCATTATTCATGTGCAGCTTCAATAACATGATAGTCATCATCAACACCTTGAGGAATAACTGGAGATTGGGTTTCATAAGTAGTCTGAGAAATACTTCAAGATGGTTCATCTTGATCAATGGAGATTGACGAAGGTGAACCAGTTGAGTCAACAGGAACTGGAACAAGAACTTCAGGAACTAGATGATCAACATTCGTAGAGGCTTGGAAGTATTCATCAAACATAAAGTCATCCTTAAATAGAAGATCAGGTGTTGGAGGAGAGTTGAATGACCATTCTTCAAACATTAATCACCACGTAGTATAATCACCATGTAGTATATTCGAGCAAAGATAAGTAGATCCACTTGATGATTGTACTAACATGGATAAAGAATGGACCATGTTGTTGAGAATTGTCAAAAATAAGAAGATTTCTCTTCTTCCGAAGATAAGGCGCACTGAATCGTACACCCTTTTTTTCTTTGATAAACGGGGCCTGAAGTGTTGTCACCAGATGATGCGTGGTTTTGCAACTTACAACAGGTTTTACCTCTCGAGGGATCTCAAGAGGCTTACAACCCCACCAGGCAGTGTACCTGACCGATGTAGTATAGTGAAGTGGTAAGTACGGGGGATTGATCGTTCAACTCAAAGAATAGTGTTCGTTAGGATTGAAATTTATCTACTAGGTTTAGAGATGAGGGATAATTCTTTTTGTATTTTTAT
>LBNU01026779.1:32924-46960 GCA_014162995.1 Artemisia annua | reverse complement strand
GAGTAAAGTTAAAGAGTGACGGCCCAGAAGAGTTTATAAGGTGACGGCGTCAGAAGTGGATCTAGGCCATCCGAGAAACTTATTGGCGGCGAGCTGACGGCGTCTGCCCTTATAACCTGACGCCGTCAGAGTGTAAAATCTATATATAGTTTTCTAATTTTCATTCATTAGTGTGGAACTTTGTGGAGAACTTTTAGGGCAAACCCTAAAGTCGAATTTCCTGTACTTTTTAGTGTTTCCAACCCTTGGAACCCTCATGCTTAATTAAAGATAAGTCATCACTTCAATTCAATCAACATGTCTATGTGTTGGTTGATTATATCTTTTGCTTGTCTTTTAATTAACATGTGTAGCTAAATTCTTCTTGTGTTTGCTTAGATCTAATGAAACCTAACTATTAATTATTGGTTGATTGGTGTGTGTTGTTGTTTGTTGGGATGATTGCTCCATCAATGTTAGGCTCAAGAAAACTGGCCAACCTCCTTTATGGTAACGTGCTTGAACGTCTTGGGAAACATGTAGCCAAGGCATACTAGGCTATTAAGGTAGTATTTAACGCATAAGCCACTGTTTACAACCCCTATGGTTGTGCCGTGCATGGCATAGGGCGAGATAAGAGCTCATAGAATTGGAGAGATATGTATGCCACTCCATGAGTTATTAGGAATACATCCTTCATCCACACAAGTAACATACATATCAGTTAACCGGTAAAAGATAGTTAGGGAGTAAGGAAATCTAAGTAAACACAACTTTTCTCCATATTGTTGTCACAACCACAATAGTTTAGATATTTATTTTATTTTAATTTGCATAAGTAGTAAACTTGGGTTAGTTGACTAGCAACTAATTCCGCCCTTCTTCCAAAACCGAGATTTTACTTGCTTTCAATAAATATAAAAATACAGAAAGAATCTTCCTTCCACCCTTAGACCTATTAGAGTAGTTTTTCTATCCTAACGAACACTATTCCCTGTGAGAGAACGATCAATCCCCCGTACTTACCACTATCCTATACTACATCGGTCAGGTACATTGCCTGGTGGGGTTGTAAGCCTCTTGAGATCCCTCGAGAGGTAAAACCTGTTGTAAGGTCACAAAACCACGCATCAAGTTTTTGGCGCCGCAGCCGGGGAATAGTTATTGTTTAGGTAGAATTTTTATTTCTTTAGGTCTAATCACTAGATTCCTTTCTAGCGAGATTTTTATTTTATTTTCTAGGATTTTCTTTAGTCTATCTTTTTCTTTGTGTTTTTGTTCGTAATCTTTACCATCTGCCATCATGGAAGGTGGTAACATCCTTGATCCCAACAACCTAATTCAACCAAACCACCCACCACAACCAAACCAACCTCCTAGACCCCGCACCTTAGGAGAGTATTCCCGACCTAGCCACCTTGGCTATCGAAACACCATTGAGCTCACTCAAGGAGCCAATGTCACTCCCTTGCGATCCGACACCATCCGGTTGGTGCAAAGCGGATGCGCATTCCATGGACTTCGTTCCGAAGATCCAAACCAACATCTCAAGGATTTCCTCAAAATCGTAGATTCCATAGACCTTGATGTTGCAACTCGAGAGACGACCCGATTGCGTCTCTTCCAATTCTCTCTACGGGACCAAGCTAGTCAATGGCTTGAGCGACTTCCCGCAGGATCCATCACCTCTTGGGACGATCTCACAACTCGTTTCCTTGCTCAATTTTTCCCACCGGGGAGAACTACCAAGCTAAGGAATGATATCTTGGCGTTCCAACAACGCCAAGGCGAAACCCTCTACGAGGCATGGACTCGATTCAAGGACTTACTCCAAAAAGTCCCTCATCATGGCATAGACCTTTGGCTCCAAGTCCAAATCTTCTATGACCACATCAATCTCCACACGAGGCAAACCATTGACCAAGCGGCCGGTGGCAAGCTACGTGATCTAAGTGCGGAACAATCATGGGATCTCCTAGAAGATCTTGCTCTATATGACAACGAAAGTTGGAATGATCCCCGTGATTTGAATAAAACGGTCAAGGCAATATCTTTGCCTTCGAATAATTCAAGCACTTCCGACCGTAGGATCATAGAACTTGAAGACCAAGTCAAGTTTCTCATGAAATCCTACGAAGCTCCTAAACCTTCAAGCCAAGTGAACAAAATCACTTCTTCGTGCGAATTATGTAGTGGTCCCCACGACACTCGTGATTGCATGGAACTCCCCGAACAAGCTTTTGCGGACTACGCATCCACGCGTACCGACGGAGCGGGAGATAAGTGGTACACTTTCAAACCCGAGCCAAACCCTTATGGAGATTCATACAACCCCTCATGGAAAAATCACCCCAACCTTAGGTGGAAGTCAAACCAAAACGCACCCCAAAACAATTCTTCCAACCCACCTAACCGGTTTCAACCCAACGGTAATTCCTCAAACCGTACCTTCAACAACAATCCTTCCAACAACTATGGTAGTACCAACAACTTTGAAGGATTGATGTCCAATTTTATGGCATCTCAAGAAGCTCGCATAGCTAAATTCACATCCGAATTCAATCAACAACAAGTAGAGATGACCAATAAAATTGACAACTTGTTGAAAGCCCTCAACAACCAAGTGCTATCACCCCCACAAAAGGACGCTAGAAACACCAATAGCGAACCACAAATCAAGGACCCCTCTTCATCCAAACATGTCCACTTCGTAAACGTTGTGACCATTAGACCAATTGATAGGAGTGAGAATGATAGTGAATCAAAGGATGAGAGTAAGGAATTAGAGGATGATAGGAAGGCTAAGGTTAGCGAAATAGAAGAAGTAGAGGAGGAGGATTACTTCAATAGGTTACCCACTAAGGAAGAGCGAGCATATCATAAGAATCTATTCGATGACTCCGAGACCCCATACATCCTAGGTAACCCAATTTTCAAGGTGGGCGATCCATCTAATCTCAACATACCATGCAACATCGGGCATTTGCATATTTGGAAAGCGTACATTGACCCTAGATCACCCATTAACATCATGACTAGAGCTCAATACAATTTGATAATGAAAAGTCAACTAGGGTATAGAGTGTTTCCCGATAAGGGATGGATTAGTAACTTCACGGGAAGAGTTAAAGGATTACCGGTTTATGTAGGAAACTTTACCTATGTCACCGACTTTGTGATTGTAGAAGATATCCGCCCAATAATCGATGCAAGTGTGACCCAAGTAGTCTTAGGCAAACCATTTATCGAAGTCTCTAGAATGACTCATGAACCTTCCTTAGGGATAGTCACATTTAAGGATGAGACCGATGAGGTGAACTACCAAATGCCGTATAAGATAGAGCAATACCAACACTTGTCAAACGTTGAGAAGGAGCTCAAACAAGCGGTTTACTATAGGAATGACAAGGATAGACGTAGGGGAGTAGACTATGTCATGAAAAGGATTTTCGATTTCTATAAGGATTGTTTGAACTTAGGACCCGAATACAAAACCGGAAAAGAGGATGACTTAGGAACCGAGACCAACGACGAAGTCACGTAACGTACGGTGACTTTGAGTCTAGCTACAAGACTCGTAAATAAAAAAAAGCGCTTCTTGGGAGGCAACCCATGTTTTATTTGTTTTTGTGTGTTTATTTGGTTTTATTTGTTTCCATATGTAAGTTATATTTCTTGTTATTGATTCATGCTTCAAACTAAATTGTGAAAATGCTTTATTTTGTTTTTAACTTCGTCTTAACTACATATAAAGGTATTTTGCAAAAGCTAAGTGTAAGGGAAATCCAAATCGGTTTATATAGAACGAATGAACATGAATCATAACAACGAAATTAACCTACATACTAGTACTTGTTTGAGTCAAATGCTTGTATCGAGTCATAATAAATTTTTGCAGGAATTCCAGGAAGTAAGATTTAGATTTTCCAGAATTTTTCCCGAAAGCTTATCATGAGAATTCTGTCAGAACTTTCTGACGGCGTCAGGATTCACACTTGACGGCGTCAGGCTATAATTTTCTGCAAATTTTAAAAGTTTTGTATTTTTCCGGAAACTTAAAAAGTTTTGTCAATTATTTAACTTATAATCTCCAGGAATTCTGCAAAATATTCATTCCACAAGCATTATATCTTATTATATAGATTTTACCGCCGATTTTACGCGAGGTTGGCCTTTATCTTTTTCAGTTTAACAGGTTATTTTGGATAAGAAGACGTTTATTTTTTTGGAAGGGAAGCTTTGAACGTTCGTCTATCTTGGAAGAAGATCTAACCATGTTACTTCACTATCCACAACAAACGATTCAGGGGAGTATTTGATTTCATTCTTTCATCTTATTTACTTTTACGTCTTTTATTTGAACATTGGGGACAATGTTCGGTTTAAGTGTAAGGGGGGTAAATGAAGGCACCGTTGAGAATACAGTTACGCTTGATGTTTTGCTTTGTTTGATAGTAAATTTGTAATAAAACCATGAGAAATATTTGTTAGGGCAATTTTAGCGCCAATTTAAAAATTTTTACAACATTTAGGAGTGAAACCTTGATCTTAATGAGCGTCTCATGGATAGGAAATTGTATGACTAGCAAAAAACCGTACCACTAAAAAATTTTCCACCCCAAATATGTGAGGTTCGCCCCTAGAATTGGTAGGAAAAGCATCCATCTTTGGTGCTATGATGTGAGTACCGGTAGTATTGAGATTCTAGAACTTGCGTTAGGACCATCTCAAATCCACAAGTGAGACTACATTCGTGTAGTTAAGATTTACTACATGATAAGAGGCATTAGGATTAACCCATTGTTTTACACCCGTATATTTGTTATAATCACATTGACTTCATTGGTCAAGTAATTCTCCCACACCCTTTGCGCGTTGTACCCATTTTTGGTACACGATACCCCTAGTACACCCTTCCGAGCCTATCCTTTCGTTTCGACCTTTGAGCATCTTACTCAAAGTGAGAATTTGTTACACCCCACTAAATGTACACCCAAATCGCCTTAGCCTACCTTGTATGCACTTACCTTTAGTGCATTATTGTGAAAACATTTGTTAAACCCTTAGTTAATTATCCGGTCAATTACATGGTTGCTAAGTTAAGTCATATCCTTGTACATATTGTTTTGGGACGATTGGGACTCATGGGTAAAGTAATAGCGTGATGAAGTAATGGGGAAGAACAACATTATTACCCCCATACGTGCTAAATATTTTAAAAAGTACTCCAAGTTTTTCGATTATCTTAATTCGAGTCATTAGAATAGTGATTGTAAAGTTATGTAAAGATTCAAGTGTAATGGGAATGCAACTCCCCTATGATGTATTATTTTGAATGGTAGGGCAAGAGTGTATGAAAAAAAAGAAGTCGAAAAATCAAGAAAAATACAAAAAAAATATGAAAAAAAGAAGAAAAACATACGGACTACCATCCCGTTTCCTTTTATGTTTCTTTTTATGTTTTTGTTATTTCATTTTTAGTTTAAGATTGAGTCGAGTCTTGACTTAAGCAACGATGTAGAGTGCATGTATTTGATCATGATAATTAACTTGCCACCACTAAATACCCCTTATTCCAACCAAACCGTGTTACCATATCCCTACACCTTACGTTACAACCCTTTATAAAGACCTCTTTGATAGTTTATCTTAGGTGCTTACGCCTGGTGGAGGAGTAATTGATCCTCTCCCAAGCCTATGGTAATCTATTTGCTATGACAGGTAGTGAGTATTATTTTCCGTTTCCATTTATGAGATATATACTTTATGACATTTGAGAGATGTGAGAATCCAAACACTATTTGTGAGGTGCTAGTGTATGATTTCCGTGCTTATTATGATTAGGGTCAAATAACTATTTGTTGTAATTACTTTTATATTCGTGTTAAATGACCCCTAACTCATATTTTGATTGGAATAAAAGCTCATTTGCTTGAGGACAAGCAAATCTCAAGTGTAAGGGTATTTGATGAGACGAAAAGTGTTACGCTTTTAGGGGGTCATTTAAGCCCTAATTCGTATAAATGTGATCAAATATTGCCCTAAATCGTTTCTTTTGTCATTTTAGGTACTTTTGAGAGGAATTCTGGAAAACATGCATATTCGGACGTTTTTGGAGCATAAAAGTGAAGAAAACGACAAAGTCTCAAAAGATGGTGATTTATAACCTGGTGGCGTCAGAAGTCACAAGGTGACGCCGTCAGAAAGTCTTGACAAAAGAGTGGAATCCAGTTTTCAAATGACGGGCCAGAGGATTTAACACCTGACGCCGTCAGGTGTTAGGAATTATAGTCCGTCAGGAGTAAAGTTAAAGAGTGACGGCCCAGAAGAGTTTATAAGGTGACGGCGTCAAAAGTGAATCTAGGCCATCCAAGAAACTTATTGGCGGCGAGCTGACGGCGTCAGCCCTTATAACCTGACGCCGTCAGAGTGTAAAATCTATATATAGTTTTCTAATTTTCATTCATTAGTGTGGAACTTTGTGGAGAACTTTTAGGGCAAACCCTAAAGTCGAATTTCCTGTACTTTTTAGGGTTTCCAACACTTGGAACCCTCATGCTTAATTAAAGATAAGTCTTCACTTCAATTCAATCAATATGTCTATGTGTTGGTTGATTATATATTTTGCTTGTCTTTTAATTAACATGTGTAGCTAAATTCTTCTTGTGTTTGCTTAGATCTAATGAAACCTAACTATTAATTATTGGTTGATTGGTGTGTGTTGTTGTTTGTTGGGATGATTGTTCCATCAATGTTAGGCTCAAGAAAACTGGCCAACCTCCTTTATGGTAACGTGCTTGAACGTCTTGGGAAACATGTAGCCAAGGCATACTAGGCTATTAAGGTAGTATTTAACGCATGAGCCACTGTTTACAACCCCTATGGTTGTGCCGTGCATGGCATAGGGCGAGATAAGAGCTCATAGAATTGGAGAGATATGTATGCCACTCCATGAGTTATTAGGAATACACCCTTCATCCACACAAGTAACATACATATCAATTAACCGGTAAAAGATAGTTAGGGAGTAATGAAATCTAAGTAAACACAACTTTCTCCATATTGTTTTCACAACCACAATAGTTTAGATATTTATTTTATTTTAATTTGCATAAGTAGTAAACTTGGGTTAGTTGACTAGCAACTAATTCCGCCCTTCTTCCAAAACCGAGATTTTACTTGCTTTCCATAAAACATAAAAATACAAAAAGAATCTTCCTTCCACCCTTAGACCTATTAGAGTAGTTTTTCTATCCTAACGAACACTATTCCCTGTGAGAGAACGATCAATCCCCCGTACTTACCACTATCCTATACTACATCGGTCAGGTACACTGCCTGGTGGGGTTGTAAGCCTCTTGAGATCCCTCGAGAGGTAAAACCTGTTGTAAGGTCACAAAACCACGCATCAAGTTTTTGGCGCCGCTGCCGGGGAATAGTTATTGTTTAGGTAGAATTTTTATTTCTTTAGGTCTACTCACTAGATTCCTTTCTAGTGAGATTTTTATTTTATTTTTCTAGGATTTCTTTAGTCTATCTTTTTCTTCGTGTTTTTGTTCGTAATCTTTACCATCCGCCATCATGGAAGGTGGTAACATCCTTGATCCCAACAACCTAATTCAACCAAACCACCCACCACAACCAAACCAACCTCCTAGACCCCGCACCTTAGGAGAGTATTCCCGACCTAGCCACCTTGGCTATCGAAACACCATTGAGCTCACTCAAGGAGCCAATGTCACTCCCTTGCGATCCGACACCATCCGGTTGGTGCAAAGCGGATGCGCATTCCATGGACTTCGTTCCGAAGATCCAAACCAACATCTCAAGGATTTCCTCAAAATCGTAGATTCCATAGACCTTGATGTTGCAACTCGAGAGACGACCCGATTGCGTCTCTTCCAATTCTCTCTACGGGACCAAGCTAGTCAATGGCTTGAGCGACTTCCCGCAGGATCCATCACCTCTTGGGACGATCTCACAACTCGTTTCCTTGCTCAATTTTTCCCACCGGGGAGAACTACCAAGCTAAGGAATGATATCTTGGCGTTCCAACAACGCCAAGGCGAAACCCTCTACGAGGCATGGACTCGATTCAAGGACTTACTCCAAAAAGTCCCTCATCATGGCATAGACCTTTGGCTCCAAGTCCAAATCTTCTATGACCACATCAATCTCCACACGAGGCAAACCATTGACCAAGCGGCCGGTGGCAAGCTACGTGATCTAAGTGCGGAACAATCATGGGATCTCCTAGAAGATCTTGCTCTATATGACAACGAAAGTTGGAATGATCCCCGTGATTTGAATAAAACGGTCAAGGCAATATCTTTGCCTTCGAATAATTCAAGCACTTCCGACCGTAGGATCATAGAACTTGAAGACCAAGTCAAGTTTCTCATGAAATCCTACGAAGCTCCTAAACCTTCAAGCCAAGTGAACAAAATCACTTCTTCGTGCGAATTATGTAGTGGTCCCCACGACACTCGTGATTGCATGGAACTCCCCGAACAAGCTTTTGCGGACTACGCATCCACGCGTACCGACGGAGCGGGAGATAAGTGGTACACTTTCAAACCCGAGCCAAACCCTTATGGAGATTCATACAACCCCTCATGGAAAAATCACCCCAACCTTAGGTGGAAGTCAAACCAAAACGCACCCCAAAACAATTCTTCCAACCCACCTAACCGGTTTCAACCCAACGGTAATTCCTCAAACCGTACCTTCAACAACAATCCTTCCAACAACTATGGTAGTACCAACAACTTTGAAGGATTGATGTCCAATTTTATGGCATCTCAAGAAGCTCGCATAGCTAAATTCACATCCGAATTCAATCAACAACAAGTAGAGATGACCAATAAAATTGACAACTTGTTGAAAGCCCTCAACAACCAAGTGCTATCACCCCCACAAAAGGACGCTAGAAACACCAATAGCGAACCACAAATCAAGGACCCCTCTTCATCCAAACATGTCCACTTCGTCAACGTTGTGACCATTAGACCAATTGATAGGAGTGAGAATGATAGTGAATCAAAGGATGAGAGTAAGGAATTAGAGGATGATAGGAAGGCTAAGGTTAGCGAAATAGAAGAAGTAGAGGAGGAGGATTACTTCAATAGGTTACCCACTAAGGAAGAGCGAGCATATCATAAGAATCTATTCGATGACTCCGAGACCCCATACATCCTAGGTAACCCAATTTTCAAGGTGGGCGATCCATCTAATCTCAACATACCATGCAACATCGGGCATTTGCATATTTGGAAAGCGTACATTGACCCTAGATCACCCATTAACATCATGACTAGAGCTCAATACAATTTGATAATGAAAAGTCAACTAGGGTATAGAGTGTTTCCCGATAAGGGATGGATTAGTAACTTCACGGGAAGAGTTAAAGGATTACCGGTTTATGTAGGAAACTTTACCTATGTCACCGACTTTGTGATTGTAGAAGATATCCGCCCAATAATCGATGCAAGTGTGACCCAAGTAGTCTTAGGCAAACCATTTATCGAGGTCTCTAGAATGACTCATGAACCTTCCTTAGGGATAGTCACATTTAAGGATGAGACCGATGAGGTGAACTACCAAATGCCGTATAAGATAGAGCAATACCAACACTTGTCAAACGTTGAGAAGGAGCTCAAACAAGCGGTTTACTATAGGAATGATGAGGATAGACGTAGGGGAGTAGACTATGTCATGAAAAGGATTTTCGGTTTCTATAAGGATTGTTTGAACTTAGGGCCCGAATACAAAACCGGAAAAGAGGATGACTTAGGAACCGAGACCAACGACGAAGTCACGTAACGTACGGTGACTTTGAGTCTAGCTACAAGACTCGTAAATAAAGAAAAGCGCTTCTTGGGAGGCAACCCATGTTTTGTTTGTTTTTGTGTGTTTATTTGATTTTATTTGTTTCCGTATGTAAGTTATATTTCTTGTTATTGATTCATGCTTCAAACTAAATTGTGAAAATGCTTTATTTTGTTTTTAACTTCGTCTTAACTACATATAAAGGTATTTTGCAAAAGCTAAGTGTAAGGGAAATCTAAATCGGTTTATAAAGAACGAATGAACATGAATCATAACAATGAAATTAACATACATATTAGTATTTGTTTGAGTCAAATGCTTGTATCGAGTCATAATGAATTTTTGCAGGAATTCCAGGAAGTAAGATCTAGTTTTTCCAGAATTTTTCCCGGAAACTTAACATGAGAATTCTGTCAGAACTTTCTGACGGCGTCAGGGTTAACACCTGACGGCGTCAGGTTATAATTTTCTGCAATTTTTGAAAGTTTTGTATTTTTCCGGAAACCTAAAAAGTTTTGTCAATTCTTTAACTTATAATCTCCAGGAATTCTGCAAAATATTCATTCCACAAGCATTATATCTTATTATGTAGATTTTACCGCCGATTTTACGCGAGGTTGGCCTTTATCTTTTTCAGGTTAACAGGTTATTTTGGACAAGAAGACGTTTATTATTTTGGAAGGGAAGCTTTGAACGTTCGTCTATCTTGGAAGAAGATCTAACCATGTTACATCATTATCCACAACAAACGATTCAGGGGAGTATTTGATTTCATTCTTTCATCTTATTTACTTTTACGTCTTTTATTTGAACATTGGGGACAATGTTCGGTTTAAGTGTAAGGGGGGTAAATGAAAGCACCGTTGAGAATATACTTACGCTTGATGTTTTGCTTTGTTTGATAGTAAATTTGTAATAAAACCAAGAGAAATGTTTGTTAGGGCAATTTTAGCGCCAATTTAAAATTTTTTACAACATTTAGAAGTGAAACCTTGATCTTAATGAGCGTCTCATGGATAGGAAATTGTATGACTAGCACAAAACCGTACCACTAAAAAATTTTCCACCCCAAATATGTGAGGTTCGCCCCTAGAATTGGTAGGAAAAGCATCCATCTTTGGTGCTATGATGTGAGTACCGGTAGTATTTAGATTCTAGAACTTGCGTTAGGACCATCTCAAATCCACAAGTGAGACTACATTCGTGTAGTTAAGATTTACTACATGATAAGAGGCATTAGGATTAACCCATTGTTTTACACCCGTATATTTGTTATAATTACATTGACTTCATTGGTCAAGTAATTCTCCCACACCCTTTGCGTTGTATCCATTTTTGGTACACGATACCCCTAGTACACCCTTCCGAGCCTATCCTTTCGTTTCGACCTTTGAGCATCTTACTCAAAGTGAGAATTTGTTTACACCCCACTAAATGTACACCCAAATCGCCTTAGCCTACCTTGTATGCACCCACCTTTGGTGCATTATTGTGAAAACATTTGTTAAACCCTTAGTTAATTATCCGGTCAATTACATGGTTGCTAAGTTAAGTCATATCCTTGTACATATTGTTTTGGGACGATTGGGACTCATGGGTAAAGTACTAGTGTAATGAAGTAATGGGGAAGAACAACATTATTACCCCCATACGTGCTAAATATTTAAAAAGTACTCCAAGTTTTTCGATTATCTTAATTCGAGTCATTAGAATAGTGATTGTAAAGTTATGTAAAGATTCAAGTGTAAGGGGAATGCAAATCCCCTATGATGTATTATTTTGGATGGTAGGGCAAGAGTGTATGAAAAAAAAATCGAAAAATCAAGAAAAATACAAAAAAATATGAAAAAGAAAGAAGAAAAACATACGGACTACCATCCCGTTTCCTTTTATGTTCCTTTTTAGTTTTTGTTATTTCATTTTTAGACTAAGATTGAGTCGAGTCTTGACTTAAGCAACGATGTAGAGTGCATGTATTTGATCATGATAATTAACTCGCCACCACTAAAATACCCTTTATTCCAACCAAACCGTGTTATCATATCCCTACACCTTACGTTACAACCCTTTATAAAGCCCTCTTTGATAGTTTATCTTAGGTGCTTACGCCTAGTGGAGGAGTAATTGATCCTTTCCCAAGCCTATGGTAATCTATTTGCTATGACAGGTAGTGAGTGTTATTTTCCGTTTCCATTTATGAGATATAAACTTTATGACATTTGAGAGATGTGAGAATCCAAACACTATTTGTGAGGTGCTAGTGTATGATTTCCGTGCTTGTTATGATTAGGGTCTAATAACTATTTGTTGTAATTACTTTTATATTCGTGTTAAATGACCCCTAACTCATATTTTGATTGGAATAAAAGCTCATTTGCTTGAGGACAAGCAAATCTCAAGTGTAAGGGTATTTGATGAGACGAAAAGTGTTACGCTTTTAGGGGGTCATTTAAGCCCTAATTCGTATAAATGTGATCAAATATTGCCCTAAATCGTTCCTTTTGTCATTTTAGGTACTTTTGAGAGGAATTCTGGAAAACATGCATATTCGGACGTTTTTGGAGCATAAAAGTGAAGAAAACGACAAAGTCTCAAAAGATGAAGATTTACAACCTGACGGCGTCAGAAGTCACAAGGTGACGCCGTCAGAAAGCCTTGACAAAAGAGTGGAATCCAATTTTCAAATGACGGGCCAGAGGAAATTTTGGAATTAACACCTGACGCCGTCAGGTGTTAGGAAAAGTAGGCCGTCAGGTTATATTTTAAAGAGTGACGGCCCAGAAGGTTTTATAAGGTGACGGCGTCAGAAGTGGATCTAGGCCATCCGAGAAACCTAATGGCGGCGAGCTGACGGCGTCAGCCCTTATAACCTGACGCCGTCAGAGTGTAAAATCTATATATAGTTTTCTAATTTTCATTCATTAGTGTGGAACTTTGTGGAGAACTTTTAGGGCAAACCCTAAAGTCGAATTTCCTGTACTTTTTAGGGTTTCCAACACTTGGAACCCTCATGCTTAATTAAAGATAAGTCTTCACTTCAATTCAATCAATATGTCTATGTGTTGGTTGATTATATATTTTGCTTGTCTTTTAATTAACATGTGTAGCTAAATTCTTCTTGTGTTTGCTTAGATCTAATGAAACCTAACTATTAATTATTGGTTGATTGGTGTGTGTTGTTGTTTGTTGGGATGATTGTTCCATCAATGTTAGGCTCAAGAAAACTGGCCAACCTCCTTTATGGTAACGTGCTTGAACGTCTTGGGAAACATGTAGCCAAGGCATACTAGGCTATTAAGGTAGTATTTAACGCATAAGCCACTGTTTACAACCCCTATGGTTGTGCCGTGCATGGCATACGGCGAGATAAGAGCTCATAGAATTGGAGAGATATGTATGTCACTCCATGAGTTATTAGGAATACACCCTTCATCCACACAAGTAACATACATATCAATTAACCGGTAAAAGATAGTTAGGGAGTAAGGAAATCTTAGTAAACACAACTTTTCTCCATATTGTTTTCACAACCACAATAGTTTAGATATTTATTTTATTTTAATTTGCGTAAGTAGTAAACTTGGGTTAGTTGACTAGCAACTAATTCCGCCCTTCTTCCAAAACCGAGATTTTACTTGCTTTCCATAAAACATAAAAATACAAAAAGAATCTTCCTTCCACCCTTAGACTATGTACTTTTTTGGAGAAGAATTCTGAAAACATTTGCACTATATTGGCCGTTTTTGGGAGCATACAAAGTGAAGGAAAAGCGACAAGAAGTCTCAAAAGAAGAAAGAATTTACACCTGACTGGCGTCAGAGATCACAAGGTGACGCCGTCAGCACAACGATGACAAAAAAAAGAGTGAAAACATATTCTTACAAATTGGACGGGGCTAGAAAGATTTTGCGACCAATTTACACCTGACGGCGTCAGGTGGTTACAAAGTGATATGGCCGTCAGGTGTTAAGTTAACAAAGAGACGTCCCAGAAACTTATTGAAGGGTGACGGCGTCAGGATTCAACCTGACGGCCGTCAGATGATATAGGAGTGACGACGTCAGAAAGGAGGCATGCACGAGAAGAAAACCTACCATAGTTTAAACACAATACACCGTCTGTATTTCCAATCGTCTACAAATCTAGAACTACATATAGCACAGTCTTAGGCAGGTAAGTCAATCAAGTTGTTGTGGGAGGTAACTGTTTTTTAATGGCGTGGCTGGTGG
>LBNU01026779.1:5963-32289 GCA_014162995.1 Artemisia annua | reverse complement strand
GACGCCGTCACCTTCAAAAGTCTTCTGGGACGTCTCTTGTTAACTTAACACCTGACGGCCTACACTTTGTAACACCTGACGCCGTCAGGTGTAAATGTCCAAAATCTTTCTGGCCCGTCATTTGTAAAATAGTTTCACTCTTTTGTCATCGTTTGCTGACGGCGTCACCTTGTGACTCTGACGCCGTCAGGTGTAAATTCTTCTTCTTTTGAGACTTTGTCGTTTTCTTCACTTTTATGCTCCAAAAACGGCCAAATATGCATGTTTTCCAGAATTCTTCTCAAAAGTACCTAAAATGACAAAAGGAACGATTTAGGGCAATATTTGATCAAATAAATACGATTTAGGGCTTAAATGACCCCTTAAAACCGTAACACTTTTTGTCTTATCACCAGACGCCATAATGTTGACATTGAAGACCGAGGCTTGAACTGAGGTGTTCAAACATCATAATGATGAAGAGCGAGGCCTGAACTGATGTGAACAGACGTCATCGTACACATACATCAACATTGATATTCCAGAACTCCTGAAGTCGAAGATATGATTGCTTTAGGCCTCCAGACTTTGAATCTTCTCATGTAGTGAACAATTGATGTACCTGCAACTGGGTAAGGACTACCTGCACTATCATCACAAACTTGATTGCATATATATGGGTTAGTGACAATAGTATCCAGACCCTTTGGGTTTTCATGGTCAACCATGGCATCGCCATCAGTAAGCACATTTCCGGTAGGTATCCACTTAAGTCCAACGTACTTAAAAATTCTACCAGTTGGAATCCACTTAAGGCAAGGTCTAGGATTACAAAGCTTCTTATGCATAGTGGCAGGCTTGTCGATATTCCTGGTCTCCAAAGATTTAGCAGTTTCTATCCACTTAGGAGAAGTTTTAGGTTTGTTTTGCTTCTTATGCATTGTGAATGACTTATTGTAGATCCTAGACTTAGCAGGTTGAACCTTAGCAGTGTTCCTCAATAACCTAGGAGGCATCATACGAGGTTGCGAACCTAAGATACCATCCTTATGAAGTAGTGCCCTTTTCCTAGCCTTTTCTAGATCATAGTTCTTGTACAAGTCATTTATATCATAAGTGTTTTGAACCTTAATGCAAGGTTTCGACACTGTTTTCGAACTAATCCTAGAGGAGCTGGGTGTAGGAGTAACTACTTGTTGAGGTTTAGCAGAACTAGAAGCAATAATCTTAGGCAAATAATGTGGAGTGACTGGTTTTGTCAAAACTTGTTCCGCATCAACTCGGGAGGCAAACCGTGTTTTTGAAAATTTTGGTCGTTCAGATCTAAACGTAGTCGGTTGTCTAACAACTGATCGGTCTCTATTTGATGGTAAAACATGTTTCCCCAAGATTGATGGTTTTGCAAACTTAGTGTTCACACTATTCCCTGTTGCTTTTCTTAGCTCATTTTTTAATGTTGTAACTGTGAAACCCATTTTCTGAAATTGAGCTTTGAGTTCATCATTTTTGGCAATCAAAGAAGTTGTTTGTTCTATCGTCTTAGTTCTCGTTTCTTTGATTGACTCATTCAGGTTTTTACATTGCTTTTTCAAAGACTCATTTTCCAGAAGTAATTTAGCCACATTACCTTCCAATTCAACATTTCTAGTTGCAATAACATCACTATCATGTTTAGCCTTAATTTCATTACACATGTCACACATCTCAGTAATACGTTTTTTCAGGTTGTTGATTGCCAAGTTTTTGGTTTCTAGCTGAGCTTTCAAATCATTAATCATAAAGAATTCACGGAAATCAGGAAGTTCCGGATTTTTACATGGTTGGTTAGTTTGAAAACTTTCTTCTTTTTGTTGCATTGCGATTTCAAGTGAAATACAATGTTTTTCAAGTTGTAAAAATCTGTTTGAAAGTTCATTAAAAACCTTTTTATCAACCATATCATTTGATTTAAAAGACTCAGCTGTAAACAACGAACTTGACACATCATCACGTTCAGCATCCTGATCACTTTCTCCCCCTTTATGACTCATATTTGTTGAATTAGAAGTGGTATTGCTATCAGTTTTTTCCAACAAATTTGTGTCATAAGTGAGCTTAATTTGATCAGTATGCTGCCGTTCATTAGAAAGCACATTATGATGTTCAGTTAGGGGTACCTCAGCATATGACACTTGTTCTTTTACCGGTCTGAAATCTGCATCCATGTCATGTGTAACAAGAGTCACTGAACTGCAAGGAGTGTCAAGCTTATCAATCTCTGATCCTTTGCATATCGTGACAATTGACCCAACATCCGATGCTTTACCCGAATCACCAATACCATCACATGATTGCACCCGACATGCCTTCACCTTGTCATCATACTTAAGTTGGTGTTGTGCTCTGTCCTCAATGAACCTCTTCACATTACCCATGAGTTGGATGAGTGTATCTCTGAACGTGTCAACCTCAATTTCCGTATGATCAACAAAACACTTTAATGTCATCTGACTATCGTAGTCATAATCCATAGTGAATTTTGAATTGATGAACACTTGGAGTTGTTTGTTGAGTACATAAAGCAGCCATGGATCCAATTTTGGAAGATTCTCCTTGGTCAAGTTGTTGTTGTAGTTGATCTAAGTTAAGAATCATTGTGTCGGTGAAGGTTTGTATATCTTGACCAAAGAGTGTTGCAAATGCACGTTCGAATCCCATCTGAATCCAGTTCCCTCTAAAAGTACCGAGAGGGGTGAATGAAGTTGTCGAAAACATTCTATGCAGCTTTCATTAGCATTGTGAAACACTTGCAGTGGCTGAAGCAACTCTCTCTCATGTGAATTAGAGCACAAAGATTCCATTGTAGTAGTTTCTGATTCAACACTGTTAGTCTGTTGTACTTTGTCGGAAATCATATATTCATCGTTCATGATGTACAACTTGAGTATCTCCGAGATAAAGAATCTGAGTTAGTATACATGATTGTGACCGTGCACGGGATTTTACAATTCTATGATTTAAACCGAGAAATAAATTCTTTCGCGGGATTTTACAAAATCAAGAAAAAACCGTGAAACAAGAGAAACTGGTGGATCGGTAAATAATTAGATGATTGTTTGAGGAACGTAATGGTTGTATGATTGAAATCCAAACAAACACCGTAGATATCCAATAAGCCCGAAAATAACTCAATCCAACATAAATCTCAATCTCGGATACTTGAAGCACAATAAAACACCGTGGTCCAGAATTATGAAACAAAATTTTCCCAACGATTTAGTATACAAAAAAATGTTGATAACTAACGTCTAACAAAATATGTAACTAAACGAAATCGTCCCTTGTGATATAAGTCTGTCCAATATTCACGAATCCATGTTCAGCCCAAACATTGTATAAATTTCGTGTAAGCCCAGTCCATTTATCAGAACCCGTCCAACTATACTTATTAGCCCAACACACCTTTAGTGAGAAGAAAACCGGCCCAACACAAAGGAAATGATCCAAACCCAATAAAGCTTACTGATGTGCGTAGGATTGCGACCACGCAACAGGTTTTACCTCTCAAGGGATCTTGAGAAGCTTGCAATCCCACCAGGCAGTGTACCTGGTCAGTGTAGTATAGTGTAGTGGTAAGTACGGGGGATTGATCGTTCTCTCACAGGGAATAGTGTTCGTTAGGATAGAAAAACTACTCTAATAGGTCTAAAGGTGAAGGAAGATTATTTTTGTATTTTTATATTTTTTTGAAAGCAAGTAAAATCTCGAGTTTTGGAGGAATGGGTGGAATTAGTTGCTAGTCAACTGACCCAAAAACTACAATTGCAATAAAATAAAATAACAAGAAATTAAAAGGTTGTGAAAACTTATATAGAGACAAATGTGTTTACTTAGACTTCCTTACTCCCTAACTATCTTTTACCGGTTAATTGGTGTATGTATTACTTGTGTGGATGACGGGTGTATTCCTTAACAATTCATGGGGTGGCATACATATCTCCCCAATTCTATGAGCTCTTATCTCCTCCTACAACCATGCGTACACATAATCATAGGGATTGTAAACAGTGGCTCATGCGTTAAATACTACTTTAATAACCTAGTATGCCCTAGTTACATGTTTCTTAAGACGTTCAAGCATGTTACCATATAGGAGTATTGCCAGTTTTCTTAAGCCTAACATTGATGAAACATTCATCCCAACAAAGTAATAACACACCAATCAACCAATAATTAATAGTTAGGTTTCATTAGATCTAAGCAAACACAAGAAAAATCTAGCCTAGCATGTTAATCGAAAGACAAGCATAAGATATAATTAACCAACACATAGACATATTGATTAATTTAAGTGAGGACTTATCTTTAATTGAACATGAAGGATTCAAGGGTGAAAAACCCTTGAAAATACAGCTAAAATCGTCTTAGGGTTTATCCTAAAAGTTCCCCACAAAGTTCCCCACTAATGAATGAAAATTAAGAAAATATATATAGATTTTACATTCTGACGGCGTCAGGTTATAGAGTCTGACGCCGTCAGCTCGCCGCCACTTGGGTTCTCGGATGGCCTAGATCTACTTCTGACGCCGTCACCCTCTAAATCCTTCTGGGCCGTCACTCTTTAGCTTATAACCTGACGGCCTACACCTTGTAACACCTGACAGCGTCAGGTCTAAATGTTTCAAAATCTTTCTGGCCCGTCAAGTGTAAAGTAGTTTCACTCCTTTGTCAACGTTGTCTGACGGCGTCACCTTGTGACTCTGACGCCGTCAGGTAGAAAATCCGGCTTCTTTTGAGACTTTGTCGTTTTATTCACTTTTATGCTCCAAAAACGTCCAAATATGCATGTTTTCCAGAATTCTTCTCAAAAGTACCTAAAATGACAAAAGGAACGATTTAGGGCAATATTTGATCATATTTACTCGAATTAGGGCTTAAATGACCCCTTAAAACGGGCACACTTTTCATCTCATCACTTACCATAATTACACGCTATAAAACACTACTAATCACACATTCTCCTAACCCTAATCAAAAATTACGCAGCCAAAAGATATACTCCTCCTTCACAAAATAATAAGCGCCTTCAACAAACACTCTTACCAGCAGTCACAAGACAAAATCGTCATCTTAAATACAAATCAGATTCGTCCCTTGTTCTTCCTGTTAAGATGAACCGAATACAAACACCTTCTTTGTATTTACTAGCCAAAGTATGCCAATCGAAAGAGAAGGAAAAACTCCAGGTAGGTATCGTATGATGTTTGTTATAGTTGAAGGAAAATAAGAAGTTGTGAGACACATTTGTCTTTGTGATTTCTTAAAGTGTTCTGAAATTAAAGTGAAGCTTATTCTTCTTCAGGGATCAATGATGTTAAACCTCTTTCGTGTTTAGATCTTTTGAGGTCTATACGTTTGATGAACCACACGATATAGAGAAACTGAGATCCTTTTCACGTTTTCTTTTCTTTAATCTTAGTTACATTGTTTTAAAATCCGGATGAAAGAAATAATTTAAGCCGACTGGTTTTAGTTATTTCTTTATGAGATCCGAATATTAAAGTGAAGATGGTCTTTGAATTTCGATCTATGTAGATAAAAGTTTCAACACACGAGATCTTTATAGATCCGTAAATATTTGAGAATGTATGGAACGTATCTGAGATCTTGTTTGTTTATTTGTGATCTTGATACGTGGTCGATAGATTAGAATGATGGCAGTTATATGGGTTTGGACTTTCTTTATCTCTTGATGTCTATATTATTCTTGTTCGGCTATTAACGAACCAAGAGCTAACCGCTGACCAGATATAGATGAGGAAACCGCTAATAAAAAACTAACCGCTGGGACAGAACCGCTGGTTTGAGCAAACCACTGAAATATGAGCTAACCGCTATTGTAAAAGTTAAACGCTGAAGAAGTGGTAGCCGCTAATAAGGGTAAACTAAAAAAACTAACCGCTATATTTTGACAAAATATAAACGCTGCCCAAAGAAAAAAAATAAACGCTACTAAGATGAGAAAACCGCTACACAAAGGGACAAACGACAGGTACTGCTGTCACCATCTAGATATTTGTCTATTTCCAGAATTAGATAATGAAACAAATCAAAGTACTAACATAGCTAAACTAACCGCTACCAAGAAGGTTTCATCAAAAAACTAACCGCTACTAAGAAAAAACTTAAACAAACCCACGAATTTCTTAAAACCTCAACAAAATACTTATGGAACAATCATTCAAAACACTAAACAAGTCATAAATGACACCCTTAATCATGGAAGTACAAACATATTGCAATACTAACTACAAACAAGATCAAACAAGGGTGTTTTCAATGAAAACAAGTCGACCCAACTAAAACACGAAAAGAACCAAACTAAAATCCGAGAAAAAACAATCCCAAAATGAAACCTAGGCTCTTGATACCAATTTTAGGATACTCATATTATAACATGTATGGTTTTAGTGTTTATGGATCGAATAGTAGAGAAAGAAAGAAGAAGAGAAGAAAGATGGGAACCTTGAGAGAAAACCAAAAAAAAGAAAATAGATTATGAGAAGGTCCAACCCTCTCCAAGGATGGAGAGGTCTATTTATATGTACATGGTGTTGCTTACCTCTACTAGGCTGTGGATCGGGCTTACAGTGGGTAAAGACCCGACCCGACTCCACAAATACTAACTAATACTAATCTACGTATTAACTACTATTATAAATACTACGAGCCACACAATGCTTAATCGTACTTGGGGTGACCGAATCTTCTATAAGAAAAATCGTATTCCTAACATTATGTATGATGTTTCGATGGAAGAAACATGGTTTTTGGACATAAAAACTACAACAAAGTTTTCTATTAAGCCATGTTTAAGAAGTGTTTTTTAAGTCATTCAAATATAAAAACTACACAACAATGAACCACTATTGAAAAGTTGAATGGTTTTTGTAATCAATATAATGTTAGAGTGAGATCAAACTTGGTTATTATTTCATAATTTCCGCCCAAGTTTTAACTAAAATATAATGCAAATGGTAGTAGTAGCCGACACCATAGAATTATATAGGGTGATTAAAATTCTCCTATGTTATCTATGTGATTCGACTTATGTGAACTAGTTATCTAAATTTGTTAAAAGATTTGAGCTACACCTTTTGATTCGAATTCTCTCAATAAAAGGTTTATCTGCGATTCCAATATTTATTGTGTGGGAACAAGTGAAGACTAGGAAAAAGATTGCATTTACTTTGAATGAGATTATAGGAGACAAAGTAAAGATAACTTCCATACTTCAATATTTACTCACAAGTCACAACACAAAGAGATCAAAAGAGTGATAAATCTCAACTCAGCATAAAATAAAGACCAAGTCCAACATAGAGAGTTTTTACTAAATTTCAGAACTTTTAATAGCAAAACTGGAAAACAAATACGACTAGTGTTAATTCTAAAGTTTAGAGACTCAAACATAAAGTTATGTACAAGGATTTGAAAAAATTCACCTTGATTGGTGAGATGTATATTGATGTATTTATAATACAACTTTACAAAGAAAATAGATAAGTACAAATAACAAACTTCCTATTCTATTGGTCAACACAATCAGTTCCTATATTACTTCGTATATTACTGATATTGTTTTTATTGCTAGTACCTTCCAGAAGTAAGGGAAAAAATGGAGATTAAAATATATGTAAGTCAACTCATAAAAATATGTTTTACTCTGTAACTAACAGCAACCTATGAGTTTTATCTAATCATCCCTTAATTATCAATCTCCTAATTAACAATATTTCCTAAATAAAACTCTATCATTTCTATAAATACATGATTTCGTCACATATAATTAAGGTAGGTGAGTTTTAATAAATAATATATTAATATCAAGTGAGTTCATATTTGAAAGGTAAGCTTAAATAACACTCATGAAGTTGTTATTAACAAATCATTTAAATGTCAAACAGTTTTATGTTGTGATTGTCAACTAGATATATTCATCTTGTAATGTCAAATTGAACTGGAGAATCATCATAAAATCTGTCATAATCTTTGTTTCAAAAAACAAATATGAGGATATATGTTATTGTACATTTGTTTTCTTATAACATTGTTCTCTATCCTAAGAACAAAAGATTATTTTTATAAGTATGTAAGTGAGAGGTGATTTGCACACACAAGTGTTCAAGCAATTGAAGCATGATTGAAATAAGGGTAAAGACCATAAAATAACAACTTACTTTCTCCATTTTACCGAGATGAAACATTTACTTTTTTATCAACATTTAAGCCAACGAAACTTTCAAATATTGTTCTGAGGTCAACAAAAAGACCAATTATATTAAAAATAATAATTGAAATGACTATATTACCGCTATCTTCTTCAACGAAAATCCACACCAGTAATCTCAAAAAAGGGCAACAGACTGATGTTCTTAATGGTATAAGCTATAACAACCCAGATGATATACACACCAAACAACAGAATTCCAATCAGCTCGGCCGCAGTAACAATTCCGAAAGGTCAATCTACGATAACCGAAAACGTCCATAATCGGAAACTTGCAGTTTTTTTTTACTTTCCTACATATTAAAAAATTTATAAGTTGTTATAAAAACAATATATGTACTACCATAAATATATACAGTAACATATAGCTTACTCTTGAATCTCTTCTTGCCCACATATCCTAAGGTAAATTATCGCAAGAAACACGATAACAAGTACTGGACCACTATATATAAGAAAGATGCCTCCTGAAATTTATAAAAAATTAAATGTAAAATGATTTGTTTACTAAGAATAATGGTAAAGTGGATTTAAGATAACCGATTCATGAAGGAAGCATGATGGGTTACCTGTGAGACCAAATAGAGTTCCTGTGAGACCACTTAATCAATATCAATTCAATCACAACAACGAAACTCAAAAGATTATCAAACACCTTATCTACAAATCAGCTAATTTGGCTTTTGCCACCTAAAATATGTCACGTCCAATCACTATTCACCCTAGAGGTGTTATAAACACTACTACAAATTTGGCAATTCCTACCAAGCAATAGAAGTACTCAGTTTCACTTTCAAGACATATCATTGCAATGTTGAAGAACACTTTCTGGTGACAAGCTGGATTCAAGACGTGTCACGATATTTTTGGTGCTATGTTTCTTAATTTTGTAGCTTTGATCATTGATTTGAACTTTTTTCTGATTCTTAGCATTCCCTCCTGTAACAGACTGAAGAATAAGTGTGGCTTTGTAATAATGTTTAAGAATACAAGGGTAATATATTTCAAATATTATTTTTAATATAATCGGTCTTTTTGTTGACCTCAGAACAATTTTTGAAAGTTTCGTTGGATTAAATGTTGATAAAAAAGTAAGTGTTTCATCTCAGTAAAATGGAGAAAGTAAGTTGTTATTTTATGATTTTTACCCTTGAAATAATGCACAACTATCTAATACATGAATTGGTGTGACCGGGTATCCAATCAAAACCAAATGTGTGGAAATTGAAATAATACCTGCAGAAAACTTTCTTTGCTGCTAGGTATAAATGAGGGATCAATTATGTACAATTATAAAAGTTAAGGGTTGTAAAGTGAAAATATTAAAATCCATTTTGCATACAACAACGGATAATTTCCCGCGTTATTCCCTTCAAATATTCATTCATTTTGGATTTGTGGTTTTAACTTAAGATAATTGATATGAGTGTCCAATATTTCATGTTCATGCTTAAGGCATAAGATTGTGTCCGGATAAACCACTGTTGCAAAATGCAACGGCAAATCAAAGTATCTTCCTAACATATCTTATGGTCATTTTCGGATTGTGAAAATCCCAATTTTTAATTGATAATAGGAATTTATCAAAGTATAGTTTCATTAACTTTCCAATAACGTCATTTATAAAGGGGAAACTGACTCTCTGTTGGCCTTACACTGCTGGTCTACGGTCAGGGGCGGAGCTATGTTTAGACCGGAGAGGGTCCCGGCCCCATAGGTCTAAGCCCGTTAGTGTATTTATTTGCGATTTCATGTGTATTTCAGGAAAAAATTTTATTTCGGCCCTCCCATTTAATGTATCTCCCAAAAAAATTTGTGTCGGCCCTCCCACGAAAATTTTTCTAGCTCCGCCATTGTCTACGGTTAACATGTGAGATATGCTACATGTCCTTCACCAATACCGATGTCGAAAGCTATAGTATGCCTAAATTGCGTGTATATTTAAAATTATACTATCAAGACTGAGATATTTTGAGTTTTGTTGGTGTCGAGCTTAGCTTGAGAACTAATGTTGTATAACGTACATGTTCTTAAGTTCAACACTAAGACACATGGAAACAGGCCCAATACAAATTAATTAAGTTCCTTAAAGCTTTTTAACTCGACTATACGATTTTTTTTGAACGGTAATTTTTTCACCCTTTATGCTACATATTTCACATGTAAATAGACCAAAAGCCTTGAATCACTATGCAATTAATTTTACAACTTTCACCACATATCGTACAAATACTGTCACATCGCACACATCACTAATGAGCAGAGCCGTATACGAGAGTGTGCGAGGTGTGCTACCGCACAGGGCCTCAAGGTTTTAGGGGCCTCAAAATACATACCTATTTGTATAGTTGTGGCTTCAAAATTCATTCTAACATTAAAATCAAGGATTTAAGATCGGGATCCTATTTAGGATCGTTTTCGTCTTTGCAAGATCGTGATCGTAAGATCGGATCGGGATCTTAAGATCCCACTATAGTGTTATTTCTAACAGGTGTTGTAAAATTATGCAAATCTACATATTATTATATCATATATTATGAAAATGTATGTCAAAATTATGATTATGAGGTATATAATACAATTAGCATCATGTTTTTCATATTCTACAAAATTTAATACATAAATTTGTAGTTTTTAGCTTGTTGTTCGAGAAAAGTAAGACCAGATCAATCGAGATCTTAAGATCTTATGGTTAAGATCGGTATCCTATTAAGATCTTATCTCACAAAGATCCTACGTAGGATCGGGATCTTTTTTGCTTTGTAGTATCGTAAAATTGTAAGATCCTAGAATCAGGATCGGGATCTTAACAACCATGATTAAAATGTTGACGATATATGAAATTTTGTTCTAAATATTTGTTAAACTTAACTTCAAGTGGGCGAGAGTGATGAAAAACTCATAAGAATTAAAACTAGACCATTACCATATATTTTTAATCGTTATGTTTAGTTATTATATAAGCAGTTTTGCATAGGGTCTCCGTTAACCCAGCTACGTTACTGCTAATGAGACCTGAACCTATAACCTTTTGTTATGGTTCAGTCATATGCCACTAAACGCATAACACTGAGCCAAATATACTTTTGATGTATACAAATCAAAGGTTTTTAAAACCAAACCGGACATCAAATCGGCTTTCTTTCTGGTTCCTGGTTTCATGGATAAATCAGGCGATTCGGTTCGGTTTTAAAAACACTAATACAAATCATTATTTAATCATACAACACAAACACTGTTTTAAACAACGCAAATGCAAAATTATCAAACTTTGATGGACGAAAGACCATAATAGAACACAACTGTTTCTTTCTTATGTCGATAATAGTGATATTCAACTATGAAAGCGAACTCACAATTGGAAATTTCCAAGTCCCGATGGACCTCGAAGGCTTTCTAACAAGTGGAGAAAAGAAATTCACACAACCTAAGTACTAGAATTAAAAGTCACCAACCTTAAATTTCATATTTGGCCAATTGATCATTCCACTTAATATTAGCTAGGTTTTCTATCAACCAATCAAATATCACACCCGGAACTTATAAGGATGTATATTAATTCGGTCATTCAATAAATTCTTAATGGGAGATCACATTGAGCTTATGAGCACAAATAATGGCTTGTCTCCAAGCCAGTTTCGACCCAGAAACCAAAGAGAAATTACAGAACAAAGCTTGAAAGATCTTTCTGTCCTTAGTGTGTATTCCCTAGGACAACAAAAATTGATATCATCTAGTCTACCTCTTTCAAAGATACTCAGTTAAAATGAGGTGTAAAATGTCAATGTCAATGTCATGCATAAGTTTTTACTTCTTGTCCATCAAACATATTACCGAAAGTATGCAGAAGTTTTTACTTCTTGTTCATCAAACGTATTACCTAAAAGTATGTGTTTCTTCAAACACTCATACTCTTTAAACACATGTTATGTTTGTGATGCTAGAACAAATGGATTGTCGTTAAATAGCTTTATCTTATAATCTATATGAACCGAATCATGATTTCCATTTTCAACATGGTTAAACAATGGTCAAAGCACGCTATAATCATAAACTTGGTTCGATTATCACCTTTAAGACACCATCTTTGCATTTGGACTCTTGAATATCAACGTTATAGGCTTTTCAACATTCAAATGATATCAGTCAAGATTTGAGAGACCTTGAAAGTAATACTGGTTTGGGTGACTTGCCGAAAAGTCTTCACATGAGGGCCACAAAAGTAAAGCCTGCATATAAAATCTTATTTATGCCTTTGTACACTACATTACAGCATGTTATTGGCCTATAATCAGTAACTTGACAAGGGGTTTTACTTTTAGGTACAAGTGATATAACAGTTGCATTAAGTTCACCAAGCAGCTTACCATTATCAAAGAACTCCTTTATTGGTTTGCATACATCATCCCCCACTATCTTCCATGCTTCTTTGAAGAATTTAAAAGTAAAATAGACATACAAATGCATAAAAACCGGTTTACTTTAATCCATAAAATTACAGTCGCAAGATGATGACATCAAATAAGTACATTTTATTGTCGTCATTTGTCCTATTTAATTGACTTGTTTTATTATATTTTGAATGAGAATTGGTGCTTAATCGTTTACTTTAGTAATTCTCAGCTAAAAACAAGAAATTGGTGAAACTTGGCGATTTTAGACGAAATATGGAGATAAATGATCAAGATTGGAAAAGTCTGCTGAATTGATGAAATTAAAGACCATTGCCTGACTTTGAAGCATGCGCCGCATCTGATATTATCATGCGCCGCATATGAAAGTTTGGTCAACGAAGAAGAACCAGTTTGTTCTACTCCAGATACGCCGCATCTCATTATCAACATGCGCCATATCATTATCAAGACTTCACCAAATACAATCCAAGAAGCTGAAGGACATGCGCCGCATAGAGATTCAAGATACGCCGCATCTGAAGACGGTGTACGAATATTCCAGAATATATTTAATCTTGGACCCCACGCGAAGTTAAGTAGATGCGCCGCATCTACTTAGTTAATGCGCCGCATCTACCCCTCTGATATAAACTATAAATATCCCAATACCTAGACGAATTTTGTGTTCAACCAAACCCTAAATAGACGAATTCAGACGACAAGACAACACAAGACACACCCTAAACGAAGATCTTAGAGCGGAAAGAAGGTCCTACATGTATTTAATTCATTAAGTAGTTTTGTTTTATTATATTAGTAAACTATAATCCATCACGATTGATGGCTTATGGCCGCTATACTGCTCCCCTTAAAATTGCTTTCCCATCGATTATTAGTTTATATGATGTTTTTTTGGTGACTTGTATATGTGCTTTGATAACTTCTGTGTCTAGCTGTGTTTTGCTTGGGCTGCCATACCCCCTCCACGCTTACTTATCTAGTGTCTAGAAAGTAAGATAGGCATAAGTGATCATTAAGAGTTTACTCGCCTATATTTAGGATCCAACGAGAGAGAAGAGTTTACGATACTCATCATATAAAACTAGCAATAAAACAAGTGACAAGCTAGATAACAAAAGAACAGGACTTCTATCTGTATCTATTATCTATCTGTGTACGTGTTAGTCTTTCGCTGTTTTGTTCTCATTAGTTTTATTAGTTTAATTAATTAACCAAAACTGTGTTAGTCTCTCAGGCTAAAACCCCCTTTGGGTTAGATTAGGTTGTGAAACTAACTTAGTATATTTAAAATACTGATTAGATTAACTAGATATTACGTTCCACTCTTAGTGGTCGAAAACATGGATGCCTATCACGAAAAAGAAATGGGAGATGTGATCGTTGGAAAGCCATTTTGCAAGGAAGTTAATATAAATGCCAAGAGATTTGAAGGAATAATCACCTTGCAGATTGGAAGCTACAAGATCACCTACATGATGCCTCGTGCTCACCCAATCCTTAAACATGCAACTAACAAGTTATGCTATAAATTTTCACCATTTCTTTTTGTAGATGATAAAGACAACTAGAAGGGGATCGAGTATCCATACCAAAAGATGCATGGATTCTACAAAGAAGTGTTGAAATTGGGACCTGAGTACATACGAGATGAGACTGTTAGAAAATGGATCACTCGTGGACACGTTGGTGTCAATGATGTAAAATGAGGAGCTGAACGTGAGTCTAACTTGAAGACTCTGGAATAAAGAAAAGTGCTCATCGGGAGACAACCCGGATTTATCTTTACTGTTTTTTGTGTCGAGTCAATCAGATCTGCAGTAGATGTGACGCATCTCTATCATAAGATACGGCGTATCAACTGTATAGATCATATCTTTTATTTTTCTGCATTTTTATTTTTCTACACTTTAAAAACTTTGTCAGTTTATTTAATACGGCGCATACATGGTTAAGGATGCGATGCATCTTGTTTTCTGATCCGTAGTAATTCCAGGCTCGATACGGCGCATCTCATTCAATAGATGCCGTGTATCGACTGACCTGATGATTTTTCAAAAATTTTTATTTTTATTTTTTTGGTTTTATTTTTACTAATTACTAATGAATTATGCACTAGTTTGACTTTCTTAAATTCAGGTGTGTTAAGTTGTAAAAATGGTGGTATATTTTAGTTTATGTACTTTCTGTAGAGACATCATTCATGAAGGTTTGAACACCTCTCATCCACAAGAAAGTTGATGTCGCTCAACATACGCATAATAGAGGATCATACCGAGCAAATCTCAGGGGAGTTCTCCGTTCTAATTCTTTTTAATTTCCCGTTTTTAATTTCAATTACAAACAACGAGGACGTTGTTTAACTTAAGTGGGAGGATGGAGAATTAGAATGTTACTTGTCCTAAACTTTTCAAAATATGTTTTAATCTATGCTTAATATGTCAAAATTTAAAAAAATTTCTAGCATATTTTTGTTAAATCTAAATTACATAACCGCACACATAACCTTATTTTCAAAAATTGTGATAACTTTTTCCACAAACATTTTAGTGTGTCGGTGACTTGTAAACTTTAGAACTTGGCTTATATACTATTCGAGTCCACCATAATGAGTATTATTGATATAATTGGAGTGACTTGTCTAACTTGGTAAATTTCTATGATTACACTCAAAAAGCCTATATATGTTGTGTGTTATTAACTAACTACACTGGTTAGTTAACCCCCGTATAAAACCCTTTTGTTTACTCTCACTTTTAGAGTAAGATACCCCTAGAAAAACCCGCAGAGCCATTCCTTTCGTTTCTTACACCTGTGTTAAATGTTTCGTTACACCTTTACACCTTAGCCTACCCTGTAGATTAATGTCCATGGTTAGTTGCTTTAGGCAAAGTGTGTTTCCTTGCATTTGTGTTCGTGTGCGTAAATTCATTATCCTTGGTTAGGTCGGGAAATTTCACAATGCAATTGGAAGTGAAAGTAAATATTGTATATCTTTTAGTTTTGATTTTCGTGTGTTTACTACTTTCACTATTATCGTTATTTCTGAAGTCATAAAAAGTATGAAAAATTTATCTAGATTTATTGTTATAAGTGATGTGGTGAATTTTTACACCATTAGTATTAGTATAAAAAAATCAAAAAAAGAGAAAAGAAAAAGAAAGAAGAAAGTTGGTAAGTTTGTTATAAACCAACAATGTAAAGTTTTGTATTAAGTGGTTGATATCGCCACTATTATTGTTGTACTATATTTATGGATTGAAAGGGAGTTGGCCGTCATGGGAGCGCCAACTAAGGTTTATTCTTTGTTTAAGATTTTATTGATTATAATTCGTGTCTACCTAAAGCGTGAGTTACAAGTGTTAAAGCGTGAGTTATTCAATGATATGAGTCTTATTCATGGGATGGTTGGGAAAGTGATTAACCACACATTAGGTCTTAATCTATTTGTTTTGTATTTTTTATTTTACACCAATTTATATCCCAAATATTATCCATACCCAACCGTATCGTTCTATTCGTCGTTAGCTTTCGAGCATCCAAATATAGTGATGGCTAAGTAAGAATGTTTAATGTATGAATAAGGTAGTGACCATCTGAGTATTAGATTAATTAACTAACGCGCTAGCGATCTGGTGTGTGACTTGGTGACCATCCGTTATGCAAATAATGCGCCAGCGATCCAAGAAGCACATTAGTGACCATNATCCAAATATAGTGATGGCTAAGTAAGAATGTTTAATGTATGAATAAGGTAGTGACCATCTGAGTATTAGATTAATTAACTAACGCGCTAGCGATCTGGTGTGTGACTTGGTGACCATCCGTTATGCAAATAATGCGCCAGCGATCCAAGAAGCACATTAGTGACCATCCGTTAGTTGAAGCGTCGAGGACTCGCGTCAGCGATCTACTAAGTTTGTACAGGAAATGTTTGAACAAAGCTAGGTTAAACCCTTAAGCCTCAAAACCTTTTTTACCGCTTTAGACTTGTCATTCCTTAGCTTTAGTGGAGGAGATGTGTATGTCTGCCAAGCCTATGATAGAATATTCGTCACGACCGAGCAACTAAACGATTTAGATTTGTTTTGATTTTGAAAAATTTATTTTGTTCTAACTCGTTAAGTGTTTGGTTGTGTGATTATGATTAAACGAATAAATGATTAAATATAAAAGTACATCCTAATCTCCTTTAGGATAAATTTTCATAATTATAATATAAGGTTTACTTGGGGACAAGTAAAGTTCAAGTGGGAGATATTTGATGACATCAAATAAGTACATTTTATTGTCGTCATTTGTCCTATTTAATTGACTTGTTTTATTAAATTTTGTATGAGAATTGGTGCTTAATCGTTTACTTTAGTAATTCTCAGGTAAAAACAAGCAATTGGTGAAACTTGGCGATTTTAGACGAAATATGGAGATAAATGATCAAGATTGGAAAAGTCTGCTGAATTGATGAAATTAAAGACCATTGCCTGACTTTGAAGCATGCGCCGCATCTGATATTATCATGCGCCGCATATGAAACTTTGGTCAACGAAGAAGAACCAGCTTGTTCTACTCCAAATACGCCGCATCTCATTATCAACATGCGCCGTATCATTATCAAGACTTCACCAAATACAATCCAAGACGCTGAAGGACATGCGCCGCATAGAGATTCAAGATACGCTGCATCTCAAGACGGTGTACGAATATTCCAAAATATATTAATCTTGGACCCCACGCAAAGCTAAGTAGATGCGCCGCATCTACTTAGCTAATGCGCCGCATCTACCCCTCTGACAAAAACTATAAAAACCCCAAGACCTAAACGAATTTTGTGTGCAACTAAACCCTAAGGAGACGAATTCAGACGACAAGACAACACAAGACACACCCTAAACGAAGATCTTAGAGCGGAAAGAAGGTCCTGCATGTATTTAATTCATTAAGTAATTTTGTTTTATTGTATTAGTAAACTATAATCCATTAGGATTGATGGGCTTGTGGCCGCCATACTGCTACCCTTAAAATTGCTATCCCATCGATTATTAGTTTATATGATATTTTTTTTGGTGACTTGTATTTGTACCTTGATAACCTCTGTGTCTAGCTGTGTTTTGCTTGGGCTGCCATACCCCCTCCACGATTACTTATCTAGTGTCTAGAAAGTAAGATAGGTTTAAGTGATCATTAAGAGTTTACTCGCCTGTATTTAGGATCCAATGAGAGAGAAGAGTTTACGATACTCATCATATAAAACTAGCAATAAAACAAGTGACAAGCTACTTAACAATAGGGCAGGACTTCTATCTGTATCTATTATCTATCTGTGTACGTGTTAGTCTTTCGCTGTTTCGTTCTCATTAGTTTTATTAGTTTAATTAATTAACCAAAATTGTGTTAGTCTCTCAGGCTAAAACCCCCATTTGGGTTAGATTAGGTTGTAAAACTAACTTAGTATATTTAAAATACTGATTAGATTAACTAGATATTACGTTCCACTCTTAGTGATCGACACTCTACTATGTACATATTGATCGGGTACACTGCTCATTAGTGTGTGTTATAGAAATAAGTCGGCTAAATATAAATGTAAAACTTGACAAGGCAAAATCACCCTATACTACATGTGACATAACACGCGCATCACAAGATCATCAAAATCAACCGACTGCATACGAGATTACGTTTCCTGGTTTCTAGGAAGTCACTACTACAGTCTGCAACCACATCCACTTTATAAAGCAGAACATACATCATAATATAAAGTCAAATAAAAACTTAATAACACACGGATAAAACAACCCTCCGTAAAGAACCGACGTCTAAACCTTCTTCTATTTCTTGACACTACCACCGGGACTCTTTTTCTCGATATCTTCAGGAATGGTCTCTCTCATTAACTTTGGGGCTATTAAGCAGAAATCAGTTGGTGAAATACCACTGAATTCTCGATTTTTTTTAGATAGGCTTCCATACCAGGAGCTGATCGTACCTTTGTGCCATCTGGAGTCACATACTGAACGTCTATTTTAGAGTAGTTTTTCCTCAGACCAATGATTCTCTAAAAACCTTTTGGGGTTTTTTGGGTGCTGGGTATGTCCAAGACCCAAATTCGAGAAGCATTATACTCGATGTCAGTAGGACTAGCATAGACAATTCCTTCAAGTTTAGTGCAAAAGAATGGATCTTTCGTTGGCTTACTTCTGTACTCTTCAAATTCTTCTACGGTTGGTATTGTCCTCCACTGGAAACAATTGCTGCATTGCACAGCATATGTATCAACTGAACTCATTGATTTCTGCAAGAATATAATCAATAATTCAAACAGTATACTACATAATCAATAAAAACTATCGATAGAAAAGGCTAAGCCTGTCTTATAAAATCTTAAAAATAACAAATGAGGCTACAATGAGAAGTAACATTTCTAGGATCAACTATTTGAGATCGAAAGAAACTAAACTAAGCTCAGAAGACCATCATGAAGCTTAACTTTTCATGTTCTTCACTAAATACGCCACCATAACCTCTCTCCTAATGTGTAATTTTGTTTATTTTCCTATCTTTAAGAGTTGTAGACTTATAGTAATTTCTTGATATGTAGATAACTAAATAGAGTCAAACTTTATGAACAAACTCGTATCGACTATCAACATTGATGGTTAAGATAGAATCTTAAGCGACGACCAATTACGATGGTTAGGACTAGTACCAAGAAACCGGTATGCGATCCACGGATCTAAGAAGTGGTCCTGTTATGAAAAAATAATTTACATAAAAACAAATCTACTATAACTAAAGAAGTAAATTGTTGGATCAACAATGTGCTAATATATATACATATAAGTTCAATAACGTCATCATTTCGAAATTATGAGATTATTCTTGTAACATAACGTCATATCATACATCAATAGTTACCATCAAGGATCTGTTATCTCTGTTCTATAGACTTAAAAACATCCCTTTTTTAACGCATAGCCCACCTCGCATTTGAACTATAATCACGCGCAATATATCAAAATCAGCAATGGCTTAACATTGAAGATCTCTTGATGGCTATATGTAAGCTAGAAAATTACCTTAAAATCAATTGGCAAATACACAAAATCATAGTTGCCATAGTGACTAATTGACCCCTCATTTGAAACCAATATGAAACAATAGCATAGCATTTATAAATTAGTGCATAAGTATAATTTAATGCACTTATAAAATATCATTTAAGCATTTTTATCAAAAATATAAAATCAGTGCATCACAGTTATGAAAAACGTGTTTAAAAAATGCACACAAGGTGTATAGATTAGTTATTTGAAGCAAAGTTGAGGAAAAAAAAGACATGAAAAATGTGTTTAAAAAATGCACATAAGGTGTTTGATAAAATGCCTAAATGAAATTTCATAACCGTGATGCACTGATTTTATATGTTTGATAAAACTGCTTAAATGATATTTTATAAGTGTGATGCATTAAATTCATACTCATGCACTAATTTTATAAATGCTATGCTATTGTTTCATATTCGTTTCAAACGAGGGGTCAATTAGTCACTATGGTAACTATAATTTTGTGTATTTGCCAACTGATTTTAAGGTAATTTTCTAGTTTACATATAGCCATCAAGAGATCTTCAATGTTAAGCCATTGCTGATTTTGATATATTGCGTGTGATTATAGTTCAAATGCGATGTGGGCTATGCGTTCTAAAAAGGATGTTTTTAAGTCTATAGAACAAAGATAACAGATCCTTGATGGTAACTATTAATGTATGATATGACGTTATGTTACAAAAATAATCTCATAATTTCGAAATGATGACATTATTGAACTTATATGTATATATATTAGCACATTGTTGATCCAGTAATTTACTTCTTTAGTTATAGTAGATTTGTATTTATGTAAATTATTGTTTCATAACAGGACCACTTCCTTAGATCCGTGGATCACATACTGGTTTCTTGGTACTGGTCCTAACCATCGTAATTGGTTGTCGCTAAAGATTCTATCTTAACCGTCAATTGTAATAGTCTATACGAGTTAGTTCATAAAGTTTGACTCTATTTAGTTATCTACATATGAAGAAATTACTATAAGTCTATAACTCTTAAAGATAGATAGGAAAAGATACAAAATTACACATTAGGAGAGAGGTTATGGTGGGGTATTTAGTGAAGAACGTGTAAAGTCAAGCTTCATGATGGTCTTCTGAGCTTATTTCAGTTTCTTTCGATCTCAAACAATTGATCCTAGAAATGATACTTCTCATTGTAGCCTCATTTGTTATTTTTAAGATTTTACTAGACAGGCTTAGCTTTTTCTATCGATAGTTTTTATTGATTATGTAGTATATTGATCCTGTTTGAATTATTGATTAAATTCTTGCAAAAATCAATGAGTTCAGTTGATACATATGCTGTGCAATGCAACAATTGTTTCCGGTGGAGGACAATACCAACCGTAGAAGAATTTGAAGAGTACAGAAGTAAGCCAACCAAAGATCCAATCTTTTGCAATAAACTTGAAGGAATTGTTTGTGCTAGTCCTGCTGACATCGAGTATGACTCTTCTCGAATTTGGGTCTTGGACATACCCAGCACCCCAAAAACCCCCAAAAGGTTTTCAGAGAATCATTGGTCTAAGGAAAAACTACTCTAAAATAAACGTTCGGTATGTGAATCCTGATGGCACAAAGGTACCATCAGCTCTAGGTAATGGAAGCCTATCTCAAAACAAATTGAGAATGCAGTGATATTTCACCAACTGATTTCTGCTTCATAGCCCCAAAGGTAATGAGAGAGACCATTCCTGAAGATATCGTGAAAAAAGAGTCCCGGTGGTAGTGTCAAGAAACAGAAGAAGGTTTAGACGTCGGTTCTTTATGGAGGGTTGTTTTATCCATGTGATTTTAAGTTCTTATTTGACTTTTTATTATGATGTATGTTCCGCTTTATAAAGTGTTTGTGGTTGTTGACTATAGTAGTGACTTCCTAGAAACCATGAAATGTAATCTCGTATGTAGTCTGTTGATTTTGATGATCCTGCGACTGTATTTTATGAATACAAGTAAACTGGTTTCTATGCATTTGTATGTCTCTTTTACTTTTAAATTCTTCAAAGAAGCATGGAAGACAGTGGGGGATAATGTATGCAAAGCAATAAAAGAGTTCTTTGATATTGGTAAGCTGCTTGGTGAACTCAATGCAACTATAAAATCACTTGTACCTAAAAGTAAAACCAACCCCTTGTAAGTTATTGATTATAGGCTAATAGCATGTTGTAATGTAGTGTACAAAGGCATAAGTAAGATTTCGTATGCCGGCTTTACTTTTGTGGCCCTCATGTGAAGACTTTCCGGCAAGTCACCCAAACTAGTATTACTTTCAAGGTCTCTCAAATCTTGACTGATATAATTTGAATGTTGAAAAGCCTATAACATTGATATTCAAGAGTCCAAATGCAAAGATGGTGTCTTAAAGGTGATAATCGAACCCAGTTTACGATTATAGCTTTGACCATTCTTTAACCATGTTGAAAATGGAAATCATGATTCGGTTCATATTGATTATAAGATAAAGCTATTTAACGACAATCCGTTTGTTCTAGCATCACAAACATAACAAGTGTTTGAAGAGTATGAGTGTTTGAAGAAACACATACTTTGGGTAATACGTTAGATGAACAAGAAGTAAAAACTTATGCATGACATTGACATTGACATTTTATGCTTCATTTTAACTCAGTATTTTTGAAAGAGGTAGACTAGATGATATCAATTTTTGTTGTCCTAGGGAATACGCACTAAGGACAGAAAGATCTTTCAAGCTTTGTTTTGTAAAAGCAAGGATATTAACTTATTAGCTTATGCATTATCAAAACACAATGAGCATACTAGTAAGGCTTGTTTTGTAGTGACCACAAATATCTTTAGACAGATTAACCAAACACATTGGTTGGTAAGTAACCTATACTCTATCAGTGGATTGGGAATTAAAGGTGGGAAAATGGGCAGGTTCTGTAATGAATCAAGAAAGTTCAGGTTATAAAAATGAAAATTCTATAGTCCAGGTTGAAACGGGGGTTGGGTTGACCTCCAACAAACTTTTGTTCAATTTTTAACTTTTGATACATTAAAGTTGTTTGCCAAAACTTAACAATCAAGTTAATGCAGATATTTAGAAGGTCATAAACAGTAAAATACTCTTTCAGTTTCTACCTGTTGACACATTTGGCCCGTTCCAGTTCGACGTATGTGGTAGAATTTGAGGTTACTCATATCGACGAAAGGTGATAAACTTATGATAAAGAGAGGATGTACCTTGAGATCAGCTAATTCAATGACACAAGCACACTAGACAATATTCGCTTCCACCAGCTCTGTAATTTATAATAAAAGATGACAAAGTAAAAGCAATATTAACTGTATGCACTCTAGTACAATAAGAAAAACATATGATAATGGAAAGAAAATTATCTATCAAAAAAACTAACCAAGTACCTTGATTGCAGCAGCCAAAGTCCCAACAGTGGCAATCAAATCATCAATTACATGCGCACGTTCACCCGCCTGTAGAGCACCAACATGCATCTCCATCGTGTCCGTTCCATACTCCAAGGAGTATTCTTCTGATATAACAGCTCCTACAAGAGAGAACATAAAGGGACACGGTTTACTATAACGCCTAAAAAGACTTGTTATTCAAAAGTCTACCAACAGACGCAATTTGGAAAACATTGAGTTGATCGTGATGTATCGAACTAAATTTGAAGTAGTAACGCCTTAAAATACTTGCTTATGTTATTTTCTTGTAATTTTTTTGACAAGGTTTTCATAATGTCAAATTTTATTAATATGTATTTACTTTTCGGCACCTCAAAAGATAGAGCTAATTTTGGTTGTCTTTTGTGTAAAATTATATATGGACTTGCTTTGTAGGATAGACTAATCAAGTAAATATTATTATACGGAAAGAAACAATACTATATAGAGATTATTATAGGCGGCGAAGTTGGGCAGGAACAACGTACCAGGTAACTTGTTGGGTTTTCTCATAGGAACGAATTTAGCACCAATGGCCATGCTATTGGAGGACCAAAAATGAATCCTCTTGCTTCAACGCCTGCATTTTTAACAGCAAAATCAAACAATATTATCAGCCTATCAATCAGTAATTCGCAATGGAAAAGTAAAAAATATTCAACTACAAATATAAATCAACATGTTGATATAGCATATGATGCAAGCTTTTTAATGAAAATTCCGAGATAAGAGCATAACCCTTCACAGCTTTCTGGAAAATTTTGATTTATGTGGGAAATGAAATGTGTAGAAAAGCATGAAGATGTTGAAATTGCACATACACTAAATTCAGACTAAGCCCTTTTTGTTATGGCTAAGGCTATTAAATTTACGATACATCTATCTTCTTGAGCTGGCAGAATTCACAGAGAACTGAAAATCTAAAATTTTGAATATAATCCAATAAACATGACTTTTAGATATGTACCAAATGGCCTATGAGAAGCAGTGTCAAGTCTGAAAAAATCACATTTCTATGTTGTCAAGTTAACAAAAATGAAGAAACACTACTCAACATATTAATTGAATGCTTGAAGGCACGTCAATATCAACCATCAAACCACATTTAAACTTTTGAAGGTCTTAATTACGTAAGATGCAAAATGGGTATGTGTACTCAAGAAGCTTTGACCTTCGTATTGATTTTTTTTTTGTAGTTTTGTGTTGGGCGGGGTAGTGACTAGCTTATATAGTTGTGAAATGATAAAAGAAACAATCATAAACGCAAATTTTAAAACATTAAAAATGGCATATCTATCACTTTGAACAATTGTTACTACCGGTGCTTTTTTTCTGAACCATTGTTCAATCATAATTACTTCGTGATCACGAGATTAAATATTTTTCTACTAGAATATACTTTTCACATACAATATATAAATTAGAGAAAGAAAAAGAAATGGCTTATCCATCATGACTCTCTCAGGGCGATACATGCCTACACCGGTTGTTCCATGTTGATGCCTACTCCGAACCAAAAATAGCTCTTAGTCTTTTTATTATGCTTGAAAAAAAAAAAAAAAAAAAAAAAAAAGTATTTAGAGCATTTCTAATTGAAGAGTTGAAGATGGTTAAAATAGGTTGATGCATTAGAAATAAAACTTAAAGATGACTTATTTGAACAATAAATTGATATTGCTCACTCTATTAATAAATTGGTATGTTTGAGATTAGTAAAGGTTGAGATCTAGTTAAACAAAAAATAGCATTTCAAAAATTGGTTAATGAAAGGGGTTTTACCGTTAAAGAGAAAAAAAAATGCAAACACTTCAGCGTGTATAAATTACTTTTTGAATACATTTTAACTTTTAAGGAAAATGCCATCTAATAGTAACCAAATTCATGAGTATTCTAGTTTAGTCACTCAAATTCCACATTAACTATAGGATTCATCAAAATTTCAATTTTTGTGAAACATACCAATTTGAACAATAAATGATATTGCTCATTCTATTAACAAATTGGTATGTTTGAGATTAGTAAAGGTTGAGATCTAGTTAAAAAAAATTAGCATTTCAAAAATTGATTAATGAAAGGGGTATTACCGTTAAAGAGAAAAAAAAAAATGCAACACTACAGCGTGTACAAATTACGTTTCGAATACATTTTACCTTTTAAGGAAAATGCCATCTAATAGTAACCAAATTCATGAGTATTCTAGTTTAGTCACTCAAATTTCACATTAACTATAGGATTCATCAAAGTTTCAATTTTGTTCCATTTGTGAAAACATACCAATTTGAACAATAAATTGATATTGCTCATTCTATTAACAAATTGGTATGTTTGAGATTAGTAAAGGTTGAGATCTAGTTAAAAAAAATTAGCATTTCAAAAATTGGTTAATGAAAGGGGTATTACCGTTAAAGAGAAAAAAAAAAATGCAACACTACAGCGTGTACAAATTACGTTTCGAATACATTTTACCTTTTAAGGAAAATGCCATCTAATAGTAACCAAATTCATGAGTATTCTAGTTTAGTCACTCAAATTTCACATTAACTATAGGATTCATCAAAGTTTCAATTTTGTTCCATTTGTGAAAACATACCAATTTGAACAATAAATTGATATTGCTCATTCTATTAACAAATTGGTATGTTTGAGATTAGTAAAGGTTGAGATCTAGTTAAAAAAAATTAGCATTTCAAAAATTGGTTATTAAAAGGGGTTTTACCGTTAAAGAGAAAAAAAATGCAACAATTCAGCGTGTACAAATTACGTTTCGAATACATTTTACCTTTTAAGGAAAATACCATCTAATAGTAACCAAATTCATGAGTATTCTAGTTTAGTCACTCAAATTTCACATTAACTATAGGATTCATCAAAGTTTCAATTTTGTTTCATTTGTGAAAACATACCAATTTGAACAATAAATTGATATTGCTCATTCTATTAACAAATTGGTATGTTTGAAATTAGTAAAGGTTGAGATCTAGTTAAAAAAAAATTAGCATTTTAAAATTTTGTTATTGAAAGGGGTTTTACCGTTAAAGAGAAAAAAATTGCAACACTTCAGCGTGTACAAATTACGTTTCGAATACATTTTACCTTTTAAGGAAAATGCCATCTAATAGTAACCAAATT